>APFE031332286.1:196585-246712 GCA_000404065.3 Pinus taeda
AAAGTTTAATGAATCCTCTCTTGTATAGTTAGATGTAGATAGTAGATTGAAACAGGATGATGTATCTGACTTTCAGCACATTCAGTTTGATAGTATTTCTAACGATAGTCATGATGACCATAGTTCAGATGCTAGTCATGAATAGGTTTCAGAATCAGAACATGAACAGGTTTCAGGTTTAGATCATGAACAGGTCTCAGATACTGATCGACAAGAAGTTCCTACAGAGGGTAGTCAGCCAATCAAGGAAGGGCCAGAAACATCCTTAAGGAGGTCAACAAGAATCAAACGGCCACCGAGAAGGTATGATGATTATGTCACTTCTGTTGCATTTACTGCTAATGACAATGAACCTCTGTGCTATCAGGAAGCAATAGAAGGTTCGAAAAGTGACAAGTGGAAAGAAGCCATGAAGGACAAAATGATGGCCTTGAGTAAAAATGACACATGGGATCTGGTGGAGCTTCCGAAAGGCAGGAAAACTATGGGGTGTAAATGGGTCTTCAAGCTGAAACGAGGTGTGAATGATACGGAAGACAGGTACAAAGCGCGACTGGTTGCAAAAGGGTTTTCTCAGAAAGATGGTATTGACTTTCATAAGATTTTTTCGCCAGTGGTTAAAATTGTTTCAATTAGAATTGTGTTAGCATTAGTGGCTTTGTTTGATTTGGAGTTGCAGCAGTTAGATGTTAAGACTGCATTTCTACATGGTGATTTAGATGAGGAAATATATATGGAACAACCGGAAGGGTTTGTTCAGCATCGCAATGAGAAATTTGTTTGCAGGCTCAAGAAGTCATTATATGGCCTGAAGCAGTCGCCTCGGCAGTGGTATAAGAAGTTGATTCTTTCATGTTGAGTCAGAAATATGTTAGAAGTGAATATGATCATTGTGTTTATTTCAAACAGTTGAATAATGGCATATTCATTATCTTGGTATTGTATGTTGACGATATGCTTTTAGCAAGCAAAAGCATAGAAGAAATCAACAGGTTGAAGGCTCAGATGGCAAGGACATTTGATATGAAAGATCTAGGAGCAGCAAGACAGATTTTGGGCATGGAGATTTTCAGAGACAGGAGCAATGGTAAGCTATGGCTATCACAACAAAAGTATATTGAGAAAATACTTTTGAGGTTTGGTATGGATAATGTGAAGCCTGTTTTAGTCCCTTTAGCTTCCCATTTAAGCTTTCTTCGAGTTTATGTCCTAATACAGATGAAGAAAAGGATTATATGTCTCGAATTCCATATGCCAATGTAGTAGGATGTTTAATGTATGCGATGGTTTGTACTCGACCAGATATTTCACATGCAGTTGGGGTTGTCAGCAGGTACATGGCAAATCCGGGTAAAGAACACTGGTCAGCAGTGAAATGGGTGCTTCGGTATTTGAGAGGCACAAGTAGTTATTGTATTTCTTACAATAAGAGTAGTGAATTTGTTTGCGGATATGTTGATTCCGATTTTGCAGGTGATTTGGATAAGAGAAGGTCAACTTCAGGGTACGTCTTTACTCTTGCAGGTGGAGCTATCAACTGGATGTAAAAGCTACAGAACGTTGTTGCTTTATCCACTACTGAAGCAGAATACATTGCTGCTTCTCATGCTTGCAAAGAAGCGATTTGGTTGAAAGGTTTGTTTGGTGAATTTGGTAGATTGCAGGACAACATCAAGTTATTTTGTGACAGTCAAAGTGCAATAAATTTGGCTAAGAATCTGGTCTATCATAGTAAATCAAAGCATATACCAATCAAGTACCATTTTGTAAGATAGGTTATCACTGAAAAGGGAGTCTCTCTTGAAAAGGTGCATACAAAGGAGAATTGTGCAAACATGTTCACCAGTTTTGTTGGAGAAGCTACGCTAGTGTTTGGCTTCTCTTGGCTTGCAGAAAAGATAAAATAATAATAACAGGGCATCAGGATAATTGTTGTCAAGGTGGAGATTGTTGAGATTTTCTGTTTGGAGTAAAATAGGCAAAAATCTCTATAGGTGACAACAATAGAAATTCAATTTCTAGATTAGCTCCAGGTTGTTGGGAGATGATTAATGCCTCCTATATTTGATGTGAGTGAGTTAATGAGGTTGTTAGATTCTCTTTGCTATATAACAGGCACATTAAGATGTTTGCTATGAGGGTGAGAGCCTTGTGAAGATTTCATTAAGTAATCTCCTATTTGGATAAATAAAATTGCCGATGCCTATGTTGTGTGGACGTAGCCCAGATTGGTTGGGTGAACCACGTTAAAAGTTGTGTCTTCTGTGCATGATTGATCTGCTGCGTATTTTGTTTAATTTCCGTTGTGCATCAAATCTCCAACAATTAAAACATAATAACTTAGTCAACCCTATCGAACTTTTCACTCCGGAAAAGCAAAAGCAAAAGCAAAAATACATTTTATCATCCCATTCTTCAAATACCAAAATAGTTTTTTAGATTCGCGAAGCTTCTTCATCTCATGGAAATAATGAACAAAGCACTTGGAAAAAAGTCTCACCTATACATGTCCTTTTGAATTGATGATCTGCACCTTCAATCTACCCATGTATCTTGTACTCGTCAGAAGGAGAACATGTTATGTTTTAATCGAATTCATCGATGAAAATCACAAATTTATGATGAATTGATTTATGTATAAAATCAAAGAGAAGGTAAAATTAAAATTGAGGCACATTTCTAGTGATAGATATCTTTTTTCCTAGCCCGACCATATTTGTGATGATATAGTCTATTTATTTGACCATCATTGGCAATAACAAAAGCTCTAATCTACTTGAGTTGCTCAAAAAGAAGAGGGTGACCTTGGTGGTGCTTGTATTGTTCTACAACAAGTCGTCCTTGTTGAGAGCACAAATGTGTGAAATGGTTCTTGTCTTGGAGGTGAGCAGGCTCCCCCTTCTCTAATTGCTACATGGTCTATAGTTTTTGACGAAGTTTGGGACAAAATTCAAACTTATTTCCTACCTTTCCTCAAATGACATACAAGCTAATGTGTGGATATTTGAATAGTGAACCCACACATCATATGACGGGAGCATGAGAGTTTTTTGACAGCCTAATAGATTTGGACTCAAATATGCATGAGGAGCTTGGTGTTGATACCAAACATGTGGTGAATGGAGTTGGGCCAATGATATTATAGCTTAAGTTAGGAGGCGTGTTGAAAGTTAAGGACTTGCTATGGGTGCTAGAACTCAAGAGAAGTTTGATCTTAGTCTCTATGATAGAAAGGGAGTTTACTACAACATTCCAGAATGGACAGGCACTGATCAAACGCATGGGATCTAACTCTAATGATGGCCATGTCATTGGAGTTACAAAGGGAAACTTATATAGGCTAAAGGGCTAGCATATTTGAGCAATGAAAAGAAGAATGATAGTGACAAAGAAAAAGGATCAATAAGATCCAAAACTTGAGTATTGTAGAGGGATTCAATGTTCATGTTTAGTTGGGGAGTAGGAAACCAATCTTTCCAAATTTTTCAAGAAGGTGTCATGGTATGAGATGAACTTAAACAATGTTTAGGAGTAGGAGGCTTCTTGGAACAAGTAGTTAAAAAATGCAGTTAGAAATTCTCAATTTCATTTTTCCTTGATTAAATTGAGAAAATTTGAATTTCCACGTCAACAGACAAATTTGATAATGTTAACTTGTGTGACATGGCTTGTGTCACCCATTTTACTTAGTAAATTCAAGTTGGAGGAGTTAGAGTTCAGTTTTGCATGTGTGATTGCTAATTTGTAGCAATCAAGGTTAGTTATCGTAGGTTTCTTTCAATTAAACTAGTTCCAACTTTTGGAGGAACTAGTGGAAGGTCAGTTAAGCACTACGACATTAGTTAAACTTAGTGATCATCCAGTTAACTGATTAATCAACCAAAAATATCTAGTGCATGTAAAGAATTCGATTTGCCTAGTTGAGGTGGAGATTCCAAGGCAGTGTAACATCATTTGTAGACTATTCTTGAGTGTACAGGTGTTACATACAGTCAGATGATCAGCCCAAGGAATTGTACAATTCAATTTGAGGAATTTCATAAATAATAAGGGCTAATCCCTCAGGAACAACGCAAAGAAATAGGATCTCAAGCAGAGGAAAATTTTGACTAAGTCTGGGTTAGAGGCCTTCAGTGAGCAGAGAGATAGGTTATGCACTTGTAGGGTGTGCTCGGTTGAGTAAATATATTGTAATACATCTCTATTCATTTGATTAATGCAAGAAGGCATTGGGGTTTCTAGTAGATTTCTTTCCCGAGATAAAAATACGTGTTGCATGTGTGTTATGTCTTCTTGCAAATATTGGATTTTTGTTCTAAATTGTGAATTAATGTCCGCAGAGTAGTAGAGTAGGTTTGTGTCTTGTGATTTTGATTAAAAATTCATGATCAGTTGCAAATATAAAACCTAATTTCTACATGGTATTAGAGTTGGATTCACATTAGAGTAGGAAATTCGAAGTTGTTTCTTAGAGGTTCGAATTTGAAGATCAGTATAGTAGGATTTCTTCAAAGCCAAGAAGATGTCCTTCAATGGACTAAGGCTAGAGTATTCCTTGGAAGGCACCTCCAATTTTGTTGCATGGAAGGACCGCATAGAGGAAATATTGGATGACAATGGATTGCTTGAATATGTCAAGATAGATATTCAAAGACCACCACCAATTGATGTCCATAACCTTGCACAGTGGAATAAATAAGTAAATAAGGCAAGGAGAATAATCTTAGAGGGATTACAGGATCATATTCTCTAGAATCTCCACGAAAAAAAAACTTTGTTCACGATGTGGAAAGCACTCACGAAATTTTTTGAGCATAGTAGTGACCACAGGAAGTTGGCACTCAAGGATAAATAAGCTTTGAAGTATGAAGATGCAGAAGAATGACACTATACCAAAGTATATGAGTAGGTTCATGCAATGTTGTGATGAACCAGGCGAGGGCAGTTTTACTATCCCTGAAGCTAACTTGGTAAGGCTAGCCCTTCTGGGCCTTCTCGATAGTTGGCATAACTATCAAGGTTCGATGAACATGAGGGAGAAACTACTGAATTGGGAGTACTTATGGTCTGATTTGGTACAGGAGAAAATGAGGTGGAATACCAAAGATGGGGCTTCATCCAAGGGCGAGGATGAAGAAAAATTTGCATTGGCTAGAAACGAAAAGAATGGAAAAGGAAAGAAATCCCAATCCAAACTAGAATCTAGTTAAGGGGGAAAGAAGAAAGATTTGTCAAAAATTAAATGCTTTCATTGTCATGAATTCATTCACTATGCCATGAAGTGTCCACACAAGAAGACAAGTAAGAAGACCTCGGGAGGAGAAGCAAGTGAAGCTTTGGCTTCATTGTTCGAGCTTGACTTCCCACATTGTATGCATGGTCAACATAGTGATGGGGAGCATGTGGTACTTGGACTCATGTGCATCGTTCCACATGGTAGGGTATGGAGACTTTTTCAATGACCTAGAGGAGAAAGATTTGCAAATGCACATTGAGTTGGGGGATGACGGAAGGTATAGTGTGATCAAGATTAGTACAGTCACCTTTTAGAGGGAGTCGGCCTCCCCCTTTAGGCTTAAGGAGTTCATGATCATTCTGGGCCTAAACAAAATTTTCATCTTTGTTGCAATTTTGGAAGATCACGTTTATAATGTGATCTTCAGCAAAGGAAAGGCATTCCTAAGACACATAGCCATGGGATAGGTGAAGAAAATTGGGGTTCATGTGAAGAACATGTACAAGCTAGATGTGGAGGATTGTGTTGCATTGAGCACACAGGTGGAGAAGGTGCAGAGCTGCGATGTCAGTGAAATTTGACATAGAAGACTTTGTCATTTGAATCATGGCACTTTGAAGATCATGCAACAGATAATGACATGCCTCCCAAAAGGAGCACTTGAGCAACAAAATGTATGCATAAGGATGTACTTTGGGGAAGTACAAAAAATCCACATTCCATGATTAGGACATCAAAGCACATGCAGTCCTAGAAACGATCAACTATGATGTTTGTGGACCTTTCTCAATAGCCTCCACTGCCAAGCACAACTATTTTTTCATTTTTATTGATGACTTCTCACAGAAATACTTGATCTTCTTCATGTGGAAGAAGGATGAGACATTCTCCAAGTTCATAGAATTCAAGGCACTAGTTGAGAAAGAAACAAGAAAGAAGGTGAAGTCCCTCAGGAGTGACAATGGAGGTGAGTGCATGTCGAATAAATTTAAAATTTTCTTTGCAAAAGAAGGCATTCAATGAGAGTTGACACCATCCCACAACCCACAACAGAATGGGGTAGTTGAGAAAAATAATAGTAGCATTGTGGGAGTAGCGAGGGTGATGTTGTACGATCAAGGCCTACCTCTGAATTTGTAGGCCGAGGCATGCAACACAACAGTCTATTTACAGAACTGGAATCCTCATCGAATTCTAGGCATGATTACATTGAAGGAATCTTTCTCAGGGAGAAAGTCAGATGTGTCGCACTTCAATACTTTTGGAGCCTCTGTTTACTGCCATGTCTCCAAATAATCAAGGAAGAAGCTAGAGTCGACAATAGAATTGTGGGTATTTGTGGGTTAGACAGAAACTCCCGAAAACTACAATGTGTACTTCCCATCCCTCAGAATGACCGTTGTGCGAAGAGATGTAAAATTTGATGAAGATAAAGTGATGTCATGCTCTCTTGAGAGGGAGCTTCAGATCCTACCAAAAGAGGACATTTTAGCTCCAAAGGAGGAGCCTCAAGAAGTTGTGGAACAACCAAAAATTGAGGAGCAAAGAGTGGAGACAACCACTCAAGCATAACCATATAGAGAAGGCAAGAAAAGAACTAGGGAAGCTAAGAGACTTGTGCAAGATGTGAGGGAGAATGTGGGTGCTCCTTCAAATCAACACATGCAAAGAAGGTCACCCGATCAGTTCACTAGCCACATGGCTCTAATGACTGATCTTGTAAAGACTGGGTCATCCTCTTTAGAGGAAGCAGCAGAGAAACGTGTATGGGGTTGATGCAATAGTGGAAGCATACAAATCCATTGTAAATAACAGTGTTTGGGAAGTGGCCCCAAGGCCAATAGACAAATCAGTTGTAGGTTCGAGATGGATCTTCAAGTTAAATAATGCAACAAAAGGAAGCATAGAAAAGTACAAGGCCATATTTGTGGCCAAGGGGTACTCTCAAGTTGAGGGGATTGACTATGAGGAGAAATTTTCTCCTGTAGCAAGGTACTCATCCATCAGATCAATTTTTTCTCTGGTTGCGCAAATGGGGTGGAAGATCCACCAGATGGAAGTAAAAACAACATTCCTCAATGCATTTATTGAGGAGGAGGTGTATATTAAGCGACTAGAAGGCTTCGAGACTTTTGATTGAGAGTCTCATGTATGCAGACTCAAGCGAGCATAGTACAGTCTCAAGCAAACACCCTATGCTTAGTACACCAGGATCGTTAGTTATCTCACTGATTTGGTCTTCACAAAAAGTGAAGCGGATGAAAACCTCTATCATATCTTGGTAGAAGGTAAATTGTTGATTATTGTCTTATATGTTGATGATTTGATTTTAACTGATGATGAGCATCTGATCAGATCTTGCACGAAGGACCTTGCAAGAGAGTTTGAAATGAAGGATATGGGTGTCATGCACTACTTCCTTGGATTGGAAGTATGGAAAGGCGATGGGGAGTTGTTTGTCTCTAAGGGCAAGTATGCCAATGAGATACTTCAGAGGTTCTTCATGGACAGTTGTAAATCCATTGAGACACCTATAGCGACCAATTTGAGGAAAGAGGATGCCACCTCAGGTGAGGAAGTGGATGCTACTATTTACCAGAAGTTGGTGGGCTCACTAATGTATCTTGTGAACACACAACCATATATTTGATATGCAGTCAACCATCTAATCCAAGCTATGCTTAGGGCAACAAAATATTTTGGAAAGCAGCTAACCATGTTCTATGGTACCTCAGAGGTACAACCTAGTTTCGACTATGGTACATAAAGACATAGGGAGTGAAGCTATGTGGCTTCACAGATGCATATTGGGCAGGGAGTCCATCAAAATGAAAGAGTACATCAAGTGGAATTTTCAATATTGGGTATGTACCAATTTCTTGGTACATGTTGTAGCAACTACAACCACCCTCCAAAATTTCTCTTATGCTTCATTTTGGAACCTCCCTCCTCAAATCACAGCAGATCATCTTACGTTGACCCAGGTACTTGTGTTTTAATTGAGTTTTATCTTTTGCTTATGGCTTTTGTTTTCCAACTTCATTTTCTATATAACCTGCAAGACAATCTCTTCACTTGGTTTCAACTCAATTCCAGGCCTACCTTAGTGAATTGCACAATTCTTGAGGGTAACCAGCCTTCAATCCAGCAATTGCGTAGTCCAAGCCCACAGTGAGCCTCCAGCTCCAAAAACTTCACAGAGTGAGCTGAAAGCTTGGCTTCAGCTTGGAAACTATGCAGATCATGAAAGGTAGCATGACCCACTCATCCCAGGAATTGTGCAGAAGCTTTCCCTCAACAGTTTTCCGATGCGCGAGCTAGTGAGTTGTTTAGTTTCCCTGAGAACTGTGCAATGTCTCTGTGCATGCATGGTAGCCTTCTCTCGAAGAAGAAAGAAAAGAAAAAAGAGAAAAACCATCCCTAAAAAAATGGGATCTAGTTTTAGCCATCAAAGTTACACTTGAATTATTTTTGGAAACTATCGCCATGTGTTGTATTTCCCTAGATTTTTGGCTTTCGCATCATAAACCCTAGATCAACCAAATCTATTTAATGGATGCTGCCAAAGCTCATTTTCACATTCGATCTTGGGGCTCTGGCATTCCCGAGGAGATCTAGGAATCTTCGGCACAATCGTCGCATCTTTTCCGAGTAAGTCTTGCTTTTCTAGTCTTTTGCTGCTTTTTCTATTGCTTTTGTTTGCTTGGCTTGTGAGAGTGTTGTTTTACCCGTTTTATTGAACGACCACTAGCGTTTTGATTTGTTTTAGCTTGTAGTAGTGTTTTTTTAAGTTTTTCATTGCCTTTCCCAAGTTTCGTATGCATAACCCATTTTTTCACTAGCGATCATCGTTGCGGTGACTCTCTCCACATGCTTTATTTTTCTTCAGTTTGATTGATTCCTGCACTTGTTTTGTTTGCATGCATCATCATTCACTCAGATCTACACCCACCTTCACTTATATTTCAAATATTCTCATTTCACATTTCCCTTGGGCAGATCTAGGTTTCCTTGGCTCGGATCTAGCTCTCCCCGGAATGTATTGCACATTTATGTATCACAAGGCTCTACCTTGGCTCCAAAAATTATGCAGAGGCTGCCAAGTCTTGCCTCCAACTGTGCACTACGCAGTTCCTAGAACCAGACCTGAGCCCTAGCCACTAGGATTATGCAATGCAAAGTTCCATTTGGCTTGAGCCTGACTGAATTGCACATTGCGTAGTTCCATTCAGTAGCACCTCCTCACTGGAAGTTGGGACTACGCAATGCACAAAACCAGCTGGCAATCATTCACCTTTGAGAGCTAGTATTGTGCAATTCTTCTCATCAGTTTCCTCATTTGTTGTTTAGTCCATTCTTGAAGTTATTTTGGTTTCACACTAATATTTGCATGCCATGAGTGTCCCCTTTGTCTCTAGGTACAACAGTCATTGAGAAACTTTCCATAGTTACAAGTAACATGGCTTCCAAGAGAGATGCATCAAAGGATATTGTTGAGAGTAGCACTGGGGATGTAGTTGAGTAGGTGTCAGTGAGTTTACCAATTTATGAAGACACTCAACTATTCATTAAGAAGGGAATGAAGTTAACATGGCAGTAAATCAAATATATCTTTGCAGGAGACTTCAAGGAAGATCTAGAAGATTAGCAGGTGTATGTCAATATCCACCGATCAAGCTTACATAAGATTGCATGCAAGTACCCTGCATGTCCATGTTCATAAATCATCCACTGGATCGTCTCACACACAGATCCTAAGACTATTACATTAAGCAGTTCCAGTGGAACACAACTTGCTACCTTCAGGACGAATAATTATCATCAGATGTATCACTCACCTCAGCCGATGAATTGCATGGATGAACTTTTCTATGCCACCCACATCTACGTAAACACCAAGGATATTATTATAAAGAGATGGGTGAAGGAGTAGTCAAATTTCAGATCCATGTTGAATCATTTTTACAAGACGAAGTCACTCAGAGAGGTGTACCAGTTCTTGATCATGTTCACATGTAGATTGTGTGGTCAAGAGAGCACGGAGACCTTTCCACAGTATTGGGTGGTTGTTTTGGACTAGTTGGTGAATGATGTAAAATACTTTAACTGGTCGTATTTGTTGGTCATCAGTTGAAATTCCATGTGACTATCGCCCAGAATCAGCCCAATGATGAGCAATAAAGATTCTACATGTATTTGTATTTACTTGAAGCAATATGTTCCCAGCATTAGTATCCTAGCATGGGTTGGATGTGGACACCACAAGAGAATGTCGTCAATATTTATTGCAATTTTCTTTCTGAGTGCAAATGCTGAGGAGTTATGGCAAGGCTAGCTGACCATTTCATCACCACAGTGTACAATTTGATCTTTGAGCAGGATCCACCTTGCATGCCCCAATAAGCGATGGAGGCATTACTTAACATTATAGATTGGTATGCCTCACTTGGTGGCACCTTCATCAAGATTTTTTGCAGAGAGAAGCCTCTGCATGTTCTATCAAGGTTTGCCACGGACAAGTTGGTCATGCAAGAGGTCACATATCACATCTTCACAGGGTTATCAGTAGCGTTGCATAGGAGGAAGAAGGCACCATGTCCTGCTCATCTTTTGCGGATTGGATTGTATGAGACTAATAGCTTGAAATATGTGGATGTTGAAGCCAAGGAGATAGCAAAGTAGGATTTCGACACCAAGGATTACAATCTGTATGATCCCCACAAGATTTTCAAGAACCACTCTGTGAGAGTGTATTATCCTTGGATCCATGGGGCATGTCATTAGGTAGAGAAAGAACCTTGGAGGTATTATTACAACCACTCCAAGCTCAATGAACCAGTCAGCGTAGCCACAGAATGGAAAGCTTCTCTATAGGCAACAACACAATAGGAACCAACAACAATAACAAAAATAAGCAGCAAACCGGCGCATGATAAGGGTAAGAGGAAGATTTTCGAGAACCTAGAGGCTGAGGAAAGCTAGAAGTTTAGAGAAGATCCTCTCATTGAGAAAGAAACTTTGGAAATGAAGAGAAAGAGGCAACAACACATAAAGAGAGAAAAATGGAGGAAGAGAGAGAAGCAAAGGTTGGAAGGAGTAGAAAGGAAGTTGCAAGAAACAAAGAAGATGTTGAAAGAGGAGCATGAGCTAAGAAGGAGAGAGAGGGAAGCGAAGAAGAAACAGGAACAGGAGGAAGGGAAAGGCACAATCATAGAGAAAAATGCACCCATACAGGTTGAGGAGTTAGAACAGCCAGGAGATGAAGAAGAGGGTGAGAAAATGCAGGATCGGGAGCATGCTTAGCAGATTGAGAAAATGGTTGAAGAAACAGACGTGGAGTTGGATGGGAGCCACAGGACCAAGATACTGACCTCATGTGGAGAGCATCCGAGGCTTCCCTACAGTCTCCACCACCTCCAATATCAAAACCAGTCCTGAGCGAGAAAGGGAAGGTTGTTCTCCTTGATGATGATCTCGTGATGAATGTGTACAATCTGTCATTTCATGAGTTGCATTAGAGGATTGTATAGGCATTTTGATTTGTTTTAGCTTGTAGTAGTATTTTTTTAAGTTTTTCATTGCCTTTCCCAAGTGTCGCCTGCATAACCCAGCTTTTTCACTAATGATCGTCGTTGCTGTGACTCTCTCCACATGCTTTATTTTTCTTTAGTTTGATTGATTCCTACACTTGTTTTGTTTGCATGCATCATCATTCACTCATATCTACACCCACCTTCACTTCTTCTTTCATATATTCTCATTTACACGTTTTCCTTGGGTAGATCTGGGTTTCCTTGGCCCGGATCTAGCTCTCCCTAGAATGCACTGCGCATTTATGTATCACAAGGCTCTGCCTTGGCTCCAAAAATTGTGCAGAGCCTACCAAGTCCTGCATCCAACTTCACACTATGCAATTCCTGGAGCCAGACCTAAGACCTAGCCACTAAGATTGTGCAATGTAGAGTCCCATATGGCTTGAGCCTAGCTGAATTGTGTATTGCTTAGTTCCATTCAGTAGCACCTCCCCATTGGCAGTTGGGACTACGCAATGTGCAGAATCAACTGGTAATCATTCACCTTTGAGAGCCAGTATTGTGCAATTCTTCTCAGCAGTTTCCTAGTTTCTTGTTTGGTTCGTTCTTGAATTTATTTTTGTTTCACGCTAATCTTTGCATGCCATGAGTGTCCTATTTTTCTCTAGGTACAACAGTCATTGAGAAACTCTCCATAGTTACAAGTAACATGGCTTCCAAGAGAGATGCATCAAAGGATATTGTTGAGAGTAGCACTGGGGATGTAGTTGAGTAGGTGTCAGTGAGTTTACCAATTTATGAAGACACTCAACTATTCATTAAGAAGGGCATGAAGTTAATATGGCAGGAAATCAAGGATATCTTTGTAGGAGACTTCAAGGAAGATTTAGAAGATTGGCAGGTGTATGTCAATATCCACAAATCAAGCTTACATAAGGTTGCATGCAAGTGCCCTGCATGTCCATGTTCGAAAATCATCCATTGGATTGTCTCACACACAGATCCAAAGACTATGACATTAAGCAATGCCATTGGAACACAACTTGCTACCTTCAGGACAGAGAATTATCACCAGAAGTATCACTTACCTCAGCCGATGAATTACATGGATGAACTTTTCTATGCCACCCACATCTATGTAAACACCAAGTATATTATTATAAAGAGATGGGTGAAGGAGTAGTCAAATTTCAGATATACACCGAATCATTTTTACAAGACGAAGTCACTCAGAAAGGCCTACCAGTTCTTAATCATGTTCACATGCAGATTGTGCAGTCAAGAGAGCATGAAGATATTTCTGCAGAATTGGGTGGTTGTGTTGGACTAGTTGGTGAATGACAGAAAACCATTTAACCGGTTGTATTTGTTGGTCATCAGTTGAAATTCCATGTGACTAATGCCCAGAATCCACCCAAGGATGAGCAAGAAAGATTCTACATGGCGTCGTATTTACTTAATGCAATATGTTCCCAGCATTAGTATCCTGGCATGGGTTGGATGTGGACACCACAAGAGAATGTCGTCAATATTTATTTCAAGTTTCTTTTCGAGTGCAACTACCGAGGAGTTATGGTGAGGCTAGCTGACCATTTCATCACCACGGTGTACAATTTGATCGTTGAGTAGGATCCACCTTGCATGTCCCAATAAGCAATGGAGGCATTACTTAACATTGCAGATTGGTATGCCTCACTTGGTGGCACCTTCATCAGGATTTTTTACGGAGAGAAGCCTTTGCATGTTCTGCCAATGTTTGCCATGGACAAGTTGGTCATGCAAGGGGTCGCGTATCACATCTCCACAGCGTTATCAGTACCATTGCATAGGAGGAATAAGGCACCATGTCCTACTCATCTTTTGCAAATTGTACGAGACTAAGAGCTTGAAAGATGTGGATGCCAAAGCCAAGGAGATAGCGAAGTAGGATTTTGACACCAAGGATTATAATCTATATGATCCCCACAAGATTTTCAAGAACCACTATGTGAGAGTGTATTATCCTTGGATCCATGGGGCATGTCATTAGGTAGAGGAAGACCCTTGGAGGTATTATTACGACCACACCAAGCTCAATGAACCAGTCAGCGTAGCCACAGAATGGAAAGCTGCTCTACAGACAACAACACCATAGGAACCAACAACAATAACAAAAATAAGCAGCAAACCGGCACAAGATAAGGGTAAGAGGAAGATTTTAGAGAACCCAGAGGCTGAGGAAAAATGCTACAAGTTTAGAGAAGATCCTCTCATTGAGAAAGAAACTTTGGCAATGAATGGAAAGAGGTAATAACACATAAAGAGAGAAAAATGGAGGAAGAGAGAGAAGCAAAGGTTGGAGGGAGTAGAAAGGAAGTTGTAAGAAACAAATAAGGAGTTGAAAGAGGAACATGAGCTCAGAAGGAGAGAGATGGAAGAGAATCAGAAACAGGAACAAGAGGAAGGGAAAGGCACAATCATAGTGAAAAATGTGGCCATATAGGTTGAGGAGTCGGAACAGCCAGCAACTGAAGAAGAGGGTGAGCAGATGCAGGATCAGGAACATGCTCAGTAGATTGAGCAAATGGTTGAAGCAACGGACATGGAGTTGGGATGGGAGCCACAGGACCAAGATACTGACCTCATGTGGAGAGCATCCAAGGTTTCCCTATAGTCTCCACCACCTCTAGTATCAGAACCAGTCCCAAGCGAAAAAGGACAAGTTGTTCTCCTTGATGATGATCCGATGGTGGATGTGTACATTCTGTCATTTCATGAGTTGCAGTAGAGGATTGTATAGGTGTGGAGAAAGAATTTCCTGGATGATCACACATCACCTGCATTTATGAGGGAAAGGGTGGTAGTTCCAGATGTCAAAAACATCCCGTCGCCATGGTCGATGCCACTAAGATTATGAAGGAGCCAAAATCTCAAATGTCAAGTTCTTGTTAGCAAAGAATGAATAGATGGATAAGAAATTGCAAGTGACCAGGTAGAAAGTAGAACAATTCGCAAGATCCACCATGGCAGAAATGAGGAAGGTGATACTTGCTAAAGTATTAGCTTTTGAAGCCACCATGTGGAAAATCTATGATGGATTTGTCACCGTGCATAAAGAAGTTGTCCATCTATTTGGTTTTCAGCGACAAAGCATAAATATTTTTCAAACTCTCAGAGACATACACATTGTTATCGCTCATGCAAAGGAATGGACAATGAGATACAAAGCAACCCCGCTTCACTTGCCCAAGATGATGAAGCCACAAGCCGAGCTAGGAAAAGCAATGATCCTGATGCAGAACCATAACTATGATAAACTTGCCCCATTCGTCAATAACATACAGGCTTCATATGCACGGTTTTTCAAGAGTTTGGATGTGATGGTGAGGACGCACAGTATCTCGTCAATTTGTTCCCTCACCATAGCCAGGGAGAGAACCAAGTCCGACTAGAGATGAATAGGTATATGGAGTAGCTCAACCGAGAGGCCACCAACGATGACTTAGAGATGAGCGCAGAAAACATGCAGAAGTACATTGGTGGTCCTGTCATAATCAAGACCATGTTGCTCATGCTTAAGGATGATTTGGATAAAGGCTCCTAGATCATATACCCACAAGCTATGGAGGCAAGGGTCTGCTTCCAGAAAAACACTATCAAGCAGTATGGGGACACAATAGCACAATACCAAGCTTGGTATCAATATGTCATCAAGAGTCATTAAGTGGATGTTGTCGAGTTAGTATTTCCTTAGACTTCTAAGTCATAGTGTTGTGTCTTGTCAGGTTGTCTCTAGCCTTTTTTGTCTCACATGAGTACATGTGGAAATTTTATATTATTTTTTAATATATTGTAAGTGAAATTCCAAGTGTCATTAGTGGAATGTGAACAAGCATTATTTAATGTAATAATATATTTGTAAAGAAGCTGAAGATTCATGAGGGTAGTCAAAGAGTCAAAGGGGAATGTCAAGGGTTACCCCACCCTTTGTTATAAATAGAACCTCATAACTCATAGAACAAGCTTTTGGGAGCCAATATTTTGGTTGGGCTTAGGCTTAGAGAAGGCTTGGGAGTATTGTGACAAGCCTTAGCTTCTCCACAACGTACAGAGAGTATACTTCTTTGGAGGAGCAAGTGTTCATGACTGTAATGTTCCACTATTGGGGTTAGTGGCTGTCAATGGTGTATGTATGGATGGAACTTTCACTTAATAATAATATAACTAAGTTAGCATGTTTTCATGCATATTTTTTTATTGTAATTGGACTATTCTGGTTGCTTTAGCAATGTATGTTGTTTAACTTATGCATTTTCTTATGAATTTTTTTTTTTGGAATTGTATGAATCTGGTTGACGGAGTGTTGTTGGATTAACCTGTCACTTTGTTTTGTGGACTATTTCGCATTGCAGCTTATGATGTCATTCCACTTGTGTGTTCCTTTCAAGATGTGTACTATTACAGGCTTCTAGGGACACACTTGCTTTTCCCCTCTGTGTGTTTGAACCCCCATGCATATCACTTGACTCGCTACAAGGTCACACACTTGCTTCCGACCAAAGTCATCATACTTATCTCTGCGCACTACCGCGATCGAGGCACTACATTACCACCCACTGCTGGGACTCCTAATCCAAACGGTATGAGGTCTAGTTGGGACTTCTTACTAGGGAAATCCTCTTGAATGTTGGTGGGTCCAACACCATTAACATTTTAGGTGCTAGAAGGAGGGCCATATGACAAGTTGGGCCCTCAAAGTCTATTTTGAGGATCTGCACATCATTCATGACTTACATCACAATCTCAACCCCATCATGTTTTTCTCACGCTCATTATTTCGAAGTGTCAGAGGATGTCATTAATGACTTGTCACAACTTAAATATGATGGTGAAGACCTAAAATAATCCCTAATAATTCATGTAGTTTCCTTTTTGGGGTTTTGTGAGAGGAATGAAATCCCGTCGAACGACATTTACTGTGGGTTATTCGCTTACACGTTCGAAAGGGGCGTTAAGAAATGGTGTCTCACATTGCCCCCAGCCTCTATACACTCATTTCAACCATATGTTCAGGGAGTTAGTCCATGCTTTCTTCTTTTTTGATCGAAAATCACTTAATCGCAAAATTTTGACATTACAAAAAGCACCTGATGAATCTATTGCACAGTTTTATTAATGCTTCTGTCATCTTTATTTTGAGTTTCCAAAAGATGGAGTTGATTGGGAATTTATCACCGAAAGGTTTAAGCACCTTCTTCACATATCTAACAATCCACATGAGTTAGAATCTTTCGAACCCCTCCCATCACACCTCGGCGTTAGAGCTTATAAATCTGAGACAGGCAAGGTTGTTGTCACAAGTGACTCTCTGTCCTCTTCTCATCAAACATCTCTAGATCCAGATTGAACTATCACCTCCTCCAACCCCACCAACTCTATATTTCTGCATAGATTTGGAATGCAAGCCTGAAGGCTTGTCACATGGTATCATCTACTGGAACTCTGTCCACTAGTTACTTTGATCCTCTAGATTTTGGTGTCTTGTCTTCATTTGTTTCGGATTCCACATGTCATATTCACGAGGATCAACTTATGGATGGATTAGGTGTTGAGAAACCAACCTATGCTATCATTTTTATGAGTATGTGTGGGAATCTGAAGAAGAATTTGCGGTGAAGGATGGCCTCCTTTTGTCCGCACCTATTTCACTTTATCTTGACATCTTCCGCAATTCTACCATTGCTGATTTTTCTTGTGAAATTTTATCCCCGGATGTTTCTACTTTTGATCATTCAAAAAATGCTGAGGATTTCAATCTGTCATTTGATTGTGAAGAGGACAAATCTTTCTTCCTGAATCCACTTGACCTCTCATCTTTCATTTCTAGAAATTCAGAGGGTGAAATTTCTTGTTTCTCATCAACCCCTATGTATGATTTTCCATATCATGAGGATGTCGATGTCCATATTGAATTTTCTGATCATGGTTTTCGTGATCTTTTCACTCATTCATCTGATTACGATTCTAATTCACCTGTTATTGATACTTCTAATCCACCGGTATTTGATGACCTACCTTCTGATGAAGTAGAAACCCCTCAAGTTGTCAAGTAACTTCAGCCTGCAATGATGGTTATGTCAGGTTCTCATAGCCTTGAGGACAATTCCACTTCCAAACAGAAATATGTTGAATCACCCTAGGCTGCTCATCAATCTCTCGTTCACATTGAGAATCAATCCAATTTACTGCTTTCACATCCTCCACTAGAATCACATGATCCTATTGCTCATGCATTGGAGGAGTCATATGTAGCAAGCACTGTTATGAAATGAAAAAAAAATCCTTTCTTCATGTTTGCTCATTTGACATGTTCGAAAGAGTGTACATCTTTTTCGTCCACACACAATGTGACATAACGACATGATACATCTACACAGTGCCTTTCATGTGCTTTCAATCTTTTCTTTTCTGTAGATGCATTCAAACTTCGAAAGTTTTGGTTTACATTGTTTTATCTCTATATTTTATTGGTTGGCTTGAATATATTTCTTGTTAGTCACATCATCATTTACATGGGTCAACCAATGTGTCGATGGTTGCATTGTAAATATCACTTCACATGATTTGGCCCATGCTCTTCTTAGCTTAGGAGTAGGAGTGGTGTTTTATTTCCTGTTTTCTTATGCTTACTTGTTTTTCTTTGTTTTACTTCTTTCCTTTGCTTTTTTGTTTGTATTGCACCCTTAGGATTAGTTTCCCCATGAAATTGTGTTTGGATTCTTGTGACAAGTAGGGTGAAATACAAGAGGACTTGTACAACTATCAACATTTGGTTATCTATCTATTCCCTCTCGTTACGAATATCTTGCATTTATTTTAGTCAATGATACCCTGATGGAAAATACATTCCTTTCAGAATAAGTTATTGGTGAAATCACAGCGCTTGCACTTTTAACTAGTACAACCTACTCTAATCCATTTTCTATATTCAATTAACCCTTTTCAACTTAGTCGAGTAGAGTAAGGTGAGGGGAAAAACCTTAACAAATATGTCAGAGGTATATATAAACATACTTCTCTGAAGGGACAACCTATTCTGCTCTCAATAAGTTTGGATCCCTCTTCCGCCTCATGAAATAAATAAGTGCCTATGCATAGTTCTTTGAAAAAAATTGAAATAAAAAAAAATAAAGGTGAAATAAGAGAAAGGCTTCCTGCACATAGAGGTGAAGCAAGTAACTCCGTCAGGGTATTGTCTAGGGTCGCTGGTAGCAGAGCAATGCTTGTGTTCTTGAAGTGACTCTACTGAGGTATTGTCCAAGCCTACTAGCACAGAGCAACACCAGAGATGAAAATAAAACTCTGAAAATATATATTACTTGTGCATCAATATACCTCTCATCCCCAATTGAAACAACTTAGTTGACTTGGCTTGGTATGTGTGCTGCCAATAAATAGAATGGTAGGGACTTTATCTTTGACTCAAGCTAGTGAAGGAACTATGACGATCAAAGAATCTAATAATACTTCTAGAAGAGTTAGACTCACTTTACATGAGAAAATGTCCATACAGAGAGCTAGAGTTCTACTAGTGTGTCACTAATGTTGTAGCGCCTACAAACACGATCCAAATTTTTGCTTATGCTTTGTTTTGGAGCCTCCCTCCTTAAATCACAACAGCTCATCTTACGCTGACCTGTGTACTTGTGCTTTAATTGAGTTTTATCTTATGCTTATGGCTTGTGTTTTCCAACTTTCTTTTCTATCTAACTCGCAAGACAATCTCTTCACTTGGTTTCAACCTGGTTCCAAGCCTGCCTTAGTGAACTGCGAAATCCTTGAGGGAAACTAGCCTTCAGTGCAGGAATTGTGCATTCCAAGCCCACATTGAGCCTTCGGCTCCAAAAACTGTGCAAAGCCAACTAAAAACTTGTCTTCAGCTGGGAAACTACGCATAGCATGAGAGGTAGCCTGAACCACTTAGCCCATGAATTGTGCAGAATCTTTTCCTCAGCACCTGTCTGATGCATGAGCTAGTGAGTTGTCTAGTTTCTGCAGGAACTGTACAATCTCTACATGCATGCATGGAAAATTTCTCTCAAAGAAGAAAAAAAGAAAAAGAAAAAAGCATCCCTAAAATATGGGGATCTATTTTGAGCAGTCGGAGTTGCACTTGAGTTATTTTTGGAAACTGCAGCCATGTGTCGCTTTCACCTAGATTTTTTGCCTTGGAATCATAAACCCTAAATCGACCAAATATATTTAATGGATGTTGCCAGAGCTCATTCGCACATTAAATATTGGAGCTTTGACATTCCTGAGGAGATCTAGGAACCTTTGGCACAATCGTCGCAACTTTTTTTGGTAAGTCTTGCTTTTCTATTCTTTTGCTTCTTTTTTTGTTGCTTTTGTTTGCTTGGATAGTGAGATTGGTTTTTTACCCATTTTATTAAATGACCGTTGACATTTTTATTTTTTTTTAGCTTGTAGAAGTGTTGTTTTAATATTTTCATTTCCTTTCCCAAGTTTCACATGCATAACCCAGGTTTTGCACTAACGGTCACCATTGCGGCGACTCTCTCCACATGCTTCATTGTTCTTTAGTTTTATTAATTCCTACGCTTGGTTTGTTTGCATGCCTCATCATTCACTCAAATCTGCACCCACCTTCACTTCTACTTTCAAATCTTCTCGTTTTCACGTTTCCCTTGGGCATATTTGGGCTTCCTAGGCCCAAATCTATCTCTCCCTGGCATGCACTACGTATTTTTGGATCTCAAGGCTCTGCCTTGGCTCCATAAATTGTAAAACAGTTACCAAGGCCTAGCTCCAACTACGCACCATGTAGTTCCAGGAGCCAGACCTGAGCCCTGGTCACTAGGATTGTGCTATGCACAGTCCCAATTGGCTTGAGTCTGACTGAACTGCGCAATGCACAGTCCCAACTGGTTTGATCTTGACTGAACTGTGCATTGGAGAGTTCCAGTCAGCAGCACCTCCCCACTGGTAGCTGGGACTACACAATACATAGAACCAGTTGGGAGTCAGTCACCTCTGAGAGACAGTATTGCGCAATTCTTCCAAACAGTTGCCCAATTTTTTTTGGTCAGTTCTTGAAGTGATTTTGGTTTCACACTAATATTTGCATGCCATCAGTGTCCTCTCTATCTCAAGGTACAATAGTTGTTGAGTGAATCTCCACAATTATAGGTAACATGGCTTCCAAGAGAGTTGCATCAAAGGATATTGTTGAAAGTAGCACTGGGATGCAGTTGAGAAGGTGTCAGTGAGTTTACTAGTTTATGCAAACACTCAGCTATTCATTGAGAATGGTGTGAAGTTAACATGGCAGGAAATCAAAGATATCTTTGTAGGAGACGTTAAGGAAGATCTAGAAGATCGACAGGTGTATGTCAATATCCATTGGTCAGGCTTACATAAGGTTGCCTGATGGTACCCCACATTCCCATGTGCGGACATCATCCACTGGATTGTCTCACACATAGATCTCAATACTATGAAATTGAGCAGTTCCTGTGGAACACAACTTGCTACCTTTAGGACAGAGAAATATCATCAGGTGTATCACTTACCTCAACTATTGAACCACATGGATGAACTTTTATATGCCACCCACATCTATGTAAACACCATGGATATTATAAAGCACTGGGTGAAGGAGTCATCAAAGTTTAGATCCATGCCCAATCATGTTTACAAGACGAAGTCACTTAGAAATTCCTACCAGTTCTTGATCATCTTCGCATGCAGATTGTACGGTCAAGAGATCACAGAGACCTTTATGCAGAATTGTGTGGTTGTGTTGGACTAGTTGGTGAATGATGGAAAACCAGTTAACTGGTCGGATCTATTGGCTTATCAATTGAAATTCCAAGTGACTAACGCTCAAAATCCACCCAAGGATGAGTAAGTGATATTCTACATGTTCGCGTATATATACCCATAATAATTTTCCTGACATGGGTTGCATTTGGACATCACATGAGCATGTTCTCAATATTTATTGCTAGTTTCTTTCCGAGTACATCTACCGAGGAGTTATGGCAAGGCTAGCTAACCATTTCATCACCCTAGTGTACAAGTTGATCTTTGAGAAGGATCCACCTTGCATGTCCCAAGAAGCGATGGAGGCATTACTTAACATTTCAGATTGGTATGCCTCACCCAGTGGCACCTTCATCAAGACGTTTGGCGGAGAAAAGCCTTTGCATATTCTACCAAGGTTTTCCACAGACAAGTTTCTCATGCAAGAGGTCACATATTACATCTCCAAAGGGTTATCAGTAGGGTTGCATTGGATGAATAAGGCACCATGGTCTGCTCTTCCTTTGTGGATTGGATTGTACGAGATTAAGAACTTGAAATATGTGGATGTCGAAGCCAAGGAGATAGTGAAGTATGAGTTCAGCACCAGGGATCACAATCCATATGATCCCGAGGAGATTTGAAAGAACCACTGTGCGAGAGTGTATTATCCTTGGATCCACAGGCATGTCATTGGGAAGAGGAGGGCCCTTGGAGGTATTTTTACAACCACTCCAAGCTCAATGAACCAGTCAGCATAGCCACATAATGGAAAGCTTCTATGCAGGTAACAACACCATAGGAAGCAACAACAACGACAACAATAAGTAGCAAATCATCAGATAATAAGGGTAAGAGGAATATTGTCAAGAACCTAAAGGCTGAGAAAATCTACAAGTTCAAAGAAGATCCTCTCATTGAGAAAGCATCTTTGGCAGCGGAGGAAAAGAGGCAAAAACAAATAAAGAGAGTATAACTAAGGAAGAAAGAAAAGAAAAGGTTGGAGGAATCATAAATGAAGTTGCAAGAAATAAAGAAGAAGTTGAAAGAAGAACAGGAGATAAGAAGGAGAGAGACGAAAGAGAAGCACAAACAAGAATAGGAGGAAGCGAAATGCATGATCGTAGAGAAAACTGTGCCCATACATGTTGAGGAGTCAGAACAACCAGTAGATGGAGAAGAGGATGAGAAGATGCAGGATCAAGAGCTTGCTCAGCAAATTAAGAAAATGGTTGAAGCAACAGACATGGAGTTGGGATAGGAGCCACAGGACAAAAAAACTGACCTCGTGCCAAGAGCATCCGAGGTCATCCTGCAGTCTCCACCACCTCCAATATCAGAACTAGTCTTGAGCTATCAAGGAGAGGTTGTTCTCCTTGATGATGACCTAGTGATAGATGTGTACAACCTATGTTAGTTGGACTATTCTAGTTTCTTTAGAAATGTATGTTGTTTAACTTACACATTTTCTTATGAACTATTTTGTTTGCAATTGTATGAATTTGGTTGAAGGTGTGTTGTTGGATTAACCTATCACTCTGTTTTGTGTACTATTCCACATTGCAACTTGTGATGGCATTCCACTCATGTGTTCCATTCAGGCTGTGTACTATTACAAGCTTCTAAGGGACACACTTCCTTTTCCCCTCCATGTGTTATAACCCCCATGCATATCACTTGACTCGCTGCAAGGTCGCACACTTGCTTCCAACCAAAGTCATCATACTTATCTCTGCACGTTATCACAATCAAGGCACTACATTACCACCCACTGTTGGGACTCCTACTCCAAATGATATGAGGTCTAGTTGGATCTTATTACCAAGGAGATCCCCTTGAATGCTGGCAGGTCCAACACCATCAATAGTACAATAGGAAGCAAATATCTATGGCACTTAGCTTAGAAAAAGTAGAATACATGGCTGGTAGTCAAGCAACATGTGAGGTGATCTGGATGAGAAATATACTTGTTCGATTGTTTGGTCAGATGATGGATCCAACTATGATCTAGTGTGATAATCAGAGTTGCATCAAGCTCTATGAAAATCCTCTTTTTCACGATCGATCCAAGCATATATATATCTGGTATCACCATTTGTAGGGTTGTCTGCAAAGGATGATAATGTTGTTGGAGTACATTATGACAAAGAAACAATATGCTGACATTTTGAAAAAGGCCCTTTTAAGAGGGAAGTTCAAGTTCCACAGGTGCAAGATAGGGGTGGTTGATAATCCATTTCTTGCCGAGAGAGAGTGCTGAAAAATACAAGAAATTCTAAATTTGATTTTTCCTTGATTAAATTAAGAAAATTTGAATCTCCACATCAATAGACAACTTGGATGATGTTAACGTGCGTGACATGGTTTGTGTCAGCGTGTTTACTTAGTAAATTAGAGTTGGAGGAGTTATATTTCAGTTCAGCACATGTGTTTGCTAATTTGTAGTAATCAAGGTCAATTATCTCAGGTTGTTTTTAGTTAAACTAGTTCCAACTTTTGGAGGAACTAGTGGAAGGTCAGTTAAGCAGTCGGACTTTAGTCAAACTCAGTGATCATCCAGCTAAATAGTAAATCAGCCCAAAATATCTAATGCATGTAGAGAATTCGAGTTACCTAGTTGAGGTGGAGATTCAAAGGCAGTGTAACATCAATTGTAGACTAGCCTTGAGTGTACAGGTGTTACATGCAATCAAATGATCAACCTAAAGAATTGTGCAATTCAATTTGAGGAATTTCCTAAATAATAGGGGCTAATTCCTCAAGGAACGTCACAAGGAAATAGGATCTCAAGCAAAGGCAAAATTTGACTAAGTGTGGGTCAGAGAGCTTCAGTGAGCAGAGAGATAGGTTATGCACTTGTAGGGTGTGATCAGTTGAGCAAATAAATTGTAATACATCTCTATTCATGCAAGCAGACATTGGGGTTTTTAGCATATTTCTTTCCCAAGATAAAAATACATGTTGCATGTGTGTTATTTCTTTTTGCACATCTGAGATTTTTGTTCTAAATTGTGAATTAATGTCCGTAGAGCAATAGCGTAGGTTTGTGTCTTCTGATTTTGATTAAAACTTTAGGAGAAATTGAAAATATACAACCTAATTTCTATAAAATTTCAAAAGGTGGAAGTATTTGAGGATGATTCTAAACCATGTGGAAGGGAAGACTTTTAGTTCAGGAGAAAAGATATGGTAGAAAATACTAGATCAAAGCTAGAACCAATTGGAGGAAGTACCTACATCACTAAAAGGGAGTATTGATGTTTGTATCTTGCATAGGTACTTCTGTATTGGACTGAGTGTATGGGAAAGCAGAAACCACCTAATAAACCCTTAGATGTTAGTAATTTCTTTAACAAATAAACTAATTCTTTTATATGAGATAAGGAAAGTTAATCTAATCTCATCTATTGATCTCAAGTGAGCCGATATTTAATCTCATATGTCAATCATTTTGGAGAATAGTGTTAAGGATTTTATCATAAATAAACCTTATAAATAAGGGCTAGGCCAAGGGAGAAGACACACCACATAGTGAGCAAAAGACTTGAAAGGAGATATCAATGATTCAATGGAGAATGATTTCCATCCAAGTGTGACATGTACGAGGAAGGTACAAGGCTGCAACAAGAAGATTCAGATCATCTAAGGCTAGGGCTTGAACAATTGTATTAGATCCAGTGTATGTTGTATTTGTAAATTCCTTTGTTGGGCCATTATCCCAAGATGGGAGCCCAAGTAGGTTTTAAATAAATTAAATGAAGAACTGATGATTAGGTAGAATTGTGTGTCAAATGTGGAATTGAGATTGGTTGATACTTTTGCTTTTGTTAAATTTTTATGTTAAGAATCCAATTGTGCTTCTGTTCAATAGATCTGAGATATCTTGTTGAGAATTAATTTCTAGGTGTAGGGTTCATGGAAATTTAACGCTGATGTCATACTTTAATTATTGTTATATTATTAATTGACCATCAAACTTTCTTGTAATTCTCTGCTTAGGTTACTCCCAAATGTAGCTCATATATTATTTTATACAATTTTGTCTACTAAATTTGTCATTGATATAAACTTTTATTTTGCTAGAATTTGTTTCCCTAAAACCTTAGTTTTAGCAACCTTGAGCTTTCCTTGATTTGGTGTGTTCAAGAAACCCATTGGGACTCCTTAGGCTAGGGACTCATAGACCCTTTGAACCAAAATATTAAGTTTATTCCATCCACTACAAACCATAGTTTGCCATACATTTAATATGGTGGAGTATTGTTGTAAGTTCTTTATGGGCACCTAGCTTAAGATCCTTGGGTTACTTGATCCCTAAGCCTTTCCATGGAAGCCTTCCTTGTGTTGGATTGTGTATTTTAGTAAGGAGACAAGTAGTTGGTGGGGTGACAATCGTAACACTCCAATGTATTGCACATTGTCTAAGTTACCTAGTGATGCTTTGCACTAGGTTCTATATTTTGTTGTAATAGTCACCAAAAAAACACATCGCGTGGTTACTTTTCAACACATTAGGAATCTCCTATATCTATAAAACTATATTCACAAAATCATCAACTCAATAAGATTTATTGCAAAGATAAGTTTTGAAGTTCTTAGTAGTAATATAAACATTTTTTATACTTTCCATACACATTGTATTATGTGTTGTTTTAGAAGGAAACCAAAATTAGTATCAAGAGCATGAAAATACAGATTTAAAACATAAACTTCTTGAATATTCTTTAGAAAAGTTGTTGATAAGTTCAAAATTTGTCTTAGATTCCTTTTTAGGTGTTAAGTGAAATTTACAGGTAAAGATCAGTATTGTTCATCAACAAATTTGGATCTAAAATCATTCACATAAGAAACAATAATAAATATAGTTACCAATTGGATTTTATCTTGGGTGGTTGAGAGGAATTATTATTAATCTCCCCCACCAAAATTTAACCTACAAGTGACATAATGAGTTTTATTGTAACGACTTCAAGCCTTGTTGTTGAGTCTAAGTAGTTCCTCAAGAATTGAAACTAATATTATTCTTATATGAATATAAATATATTTCTCGTGATATATATATATATATATATATATATTTATATATATATATATATATATAGATAGATAGATAGATAGATAGATATATATATATATATATATATATATATAGAGAGAGAGAGAGAGAGAGAGAGAGAGAGAGAGAGAGAAAATCTCAAAATATTTATTCTACATTCTAGACCCTTAGACATTGCTAATTACTTTAACAATTAAAGTAATTTTTTTTAAGAGATGAAACAAGTTAATATAATCTCAACCATTGATCTCAAGTGAGCCGAGAGTTAATCTCAATATTTAATCATTTTGGAGATTAGGGTTAGGGATTTGATCATAAATCAAGCTTATAAAAGAAGGGCTAGGCCAACGGAGAAGACACTTGTAACACATAGTGACCACAATGTTGGAAAATCAGAAAGGAAGAAAAATGTTCCTATGGTGATAATTACCTGTGATATTCTTATGTTCGTATTAAATTTTTTGAGTTCTTCTTTTATTTTAGTTCATCAAGCAAAGATCAAGGAAACTAGATGTAGGCAGACAACCATGGAAAAACCCCTACCTAGGGAAAAACCGAGTCAACTCTTCCTTCAATAGTTTCACAAGATAATCCAAGACTCTAGACACAAACTTCCTCCAATCACCAAGTCAACCCTTCCCTTCTTCTTCAAATGATAACCTTCCAGCACTTACTTTGACCTAAAGCAACAACAACATTAGCAACAACACTTCAATCTAGCAGCAACAATTTCAACCTAGTAGAAATGTCGACCTTAATGCAACAACTTTGACCTAACAACTTCAACCTTGATGCAGAAACTTTGACCTTGATGTAGCAACTTTGACCTAGTAGCAACTAGGGTCCTATAATTTTTTATAGGATTGTTTGATTATTGTTGATCATTATTATGTTTGAGATGTTGTGAATAATATTTCCTCCAGCAAATCATTTCCAAATAGCTCAAAAGCAACTTTCCAACAGTATATCATGCACTCAAGTCCAATTCTTGGATAAAAGGCAAGAGAAAGTTGAAGTCTGCACCATAAAACAAAGTAAAAGACATAAGTGAGAAATCATTTATTTTGAAGTTTAAAATAAATTCTAAAAATAAATGAATAATCAAAATTATAAAAAGCATGAAAAATTTGTTTTCCAAAGTCCATAAGTCAAATTGCCAACCCAGCACTCATGCATTAATTCCCCATCATTAAAGGCATAGGGATATGTGCATATTATAAATCCACCATCCACAGCCACCCCCCCACATTTAACCAAAGTGGGGTCGAAAAGTGGTTTTCACTTTTACTGTACTTCACAGCTATCAACCTCATGTGATTTGTAAAGGGATGTGTGCATATTATAAATCCACAAACCTTTAAACATTTCCCCATTGTTAAAGGCATAGGGATGTGTGCATATTATAAATCCACGGTTATGAATATGCTTCGGATCTGACATTTAACCAAAGGGAGTCCGAAAAGTGGTTTCCACTTTTACAGTACTTCACAGCTGTCAACCTCATGTGATTTCGTGCATATTAGAAATCCACAGTTATGAATATGTTTCGGATCTCCCCAACCGTGCATATTAGAAATCCACAGATATGAATATGTTTCGGATCTCCCCAACCCCTCCGACAGTTAACCAAAGATGAATATGTTTCGGATCTCCCCAGCCCCTCCGACAGTTAACCAAAGAGGGGTCCGAAAAGTGGTTTTCACTTTTATTGTACTTCATAGCTGTCAACCTCATGTGATTTCGTGCATATTATAAATCCACGGTTATGAATATGTTTCTGATCGCAGTTGTCTATAATGCGACTTTTTGAAAGTTTTTCCGGTAGGTTTTTTGGGTAAAAATCCGGCAGCAATTTATTGGAATCGCAAGTTTGATAGCTAGTTTCTGCACAATCAAAGCGTCCCAGGGGTTTTCAAGGGTGCTGAATCCAAACATGCTTTTAAAAAACCATTTTAACTGCAACAAATCAAGATTTAACCTCAATTTCTTCCGCCACATTCCGTCACCGGAATCTCCAAAAAGTCGCATTATAGACAACTCCTTTCAGATCTCCCTAGCCCCTCTGACATTTAACAAAAGGAGGTCTGAAAAGTGGTTTTCACTTTTATTATATTTCACAGCTGTCAACCTCATGTGATTGCGGACCCCTCTCGCCCTAAACTTCTTATTGCCCACCCTCGCTGGCAAATCCATTAACTATTTTGGTTTGAATTTTATAAATATGGAGGGCATGGATTTCCTACAATTATCAAATAAATATTGTGTGGATGGAAGGCTAGATGGGTTAAAGACATCAGGCGAAATCACATTTTAGATTCAGGAACGGAAGGCTAAGTGGGTAAAATTAAATGTCAAGGAAATGAGTAAAATGTTACAGGAAAAAGAAATTCATTGATGCAGGAAAATAAATACATGAGAGAAAATAAAAGAGAAACTTTGCAATAGCATGTTCATAAAAGTAATGTACAGGTGAGAAAAATAGGGAGCTTCATGTAAACGAGTTTTATGTATAAGAGGACAAGTAAAAATGATTTTTTACAAAAAGGAAGATATTTTTGTTTTTACACAGATAAAAGTCAAACATAAATGTTTTACCAGCCATGGATATATAAAAAACACATGTTTTTGCAAATCCATCCAAAGATTTACAGGAGTAAAATGAAATTTACAAGAGAAGGTAAAAGGAGAAACATGACATGGTTTTTGAAAATAACACATGGGTTTCAAAATCCATGGGAAAAGAAACAATACATGGATTTAGGAATCAAGCAATGGATTTTTGAAACAATATATGGATTTATAAATCATTCTAATAAATACTTCAAATTATGAATTTCGTTTAAATATTTGGAAATATTAATTTAAATATATTATTTGAATCCAAATATCTTGTGACAAAACAAAAGTATTTAAAATATGATGGATAAGAGAGTGCACATGACATCAACAAGATAAACAGGGACAACAGGGCATATTCACCACAATAGTTTCAGAATAGAATGCAAGTAGAAAGAGGGAAAACACTCAGCAAGACAAACAACATTTCTCATTCAAAGGGCCAATCACCATGAGAATGCCTAGAAACAGTAGATTTCCAGTAGATTTTTCTAGAAATAGCCACAATTAGCAACACTTCACTTTGAAGTCTGAACAAAAGATCAGAAATAGTATAGACATCCTATTACTTAGTTGTATTTTTGGAAATATCTACATGTTTTTGGTAGATATTGTTTGTAATCATTTTTATTCAGATTTTTCCAAAGATTATTAGAAAATATTTTATAAATCAATTCCTTTTTTGGGATTTGATATGAGTTTAGCAGAAGATCTTGGGATATTTTGTAAATTAGTTTATAAATACTTCATCTTCAGAAGTATCAAGTGTTGGTTTTTGTACGAAGAAACACTATTCTATACCTTTTGCTGAAGCGTCGAATGGTTTTCCAAAGTAATACAGAGGCTCTTTCATAGGATTCATGTGTCAAATTGGTGGTGAAGTACATCCAACTGTTATATGTGTTTATATTCTCTCTGTTTATAGCACATGATTGTTTTCTAAAAATCTTAATTATCCAATAGATAAATAAAGGGAAAATTTTGTTTAAATCTACACTCTGCACCTGACTAAGAATAATTTTTATGTTTTCTTCTGATCTTTGAATATAGAATTCAGGTAATAATGCTCTATATTTTAAAGTGAAATTGCTCTGTTCTTCCTCTCCATTTCATAGAATTTAAAGAATCAAGTCTATTTGGCTACCTTGCCTTGTGAGATCTATGTGTAGATACTCAAGTTAATCAGTATTTTATGTATCAGACTCCATAGCCCAATGGAAATCTAAGTTATCAACCAACCAGTAAAATACAAATCAAATCCCCAAACTTCATAGCTAGCCTAATATTCAACCAAACAAAGTTAAATCTTACAGAGAGATCCCTTTCTGAAGCTCGTAGGGCTAGATCCTAGCTTCCAAAGTTGTTTTGTGGTTACCTTGGTTATTTTCTTCTACAACCTCAGAAAATAGCTAAGTGCTAACATTCTGGCGATCATACTAGGGACTAAACATTTCAGATTCCTAAGCACATCATATCAAGTTTCTGATCTAATTACTGATGGTGGACAATGATCAGGCACAAGGAGGTTGTATCATTCACCTGGCGACTCCAAGATCAAACTATCCAGAGCTTCAACGTTTTTAGGGTGACTCCACTGTCAAAGAATCCAAATTCGATGGCTTCACAGACCAAGTTCCAAGAAACTTCAAATTAGATTTAAACAAGGACATGCCTTGTCAACACAAGGATGGGAAGAAAACATGTGAAAGTCGGGTATTTAGACCGAATTTACTTCAGGATATGGTATTATCATTTTTCAATCACCTTCTATATTTTCTTGAAATTGTCTTAAGTATTCTCTTTGATCTATTAAGTCCAAATCAAGATGATGAATCTACACATGAGCCCCTTTTGGCGAATGTATATTCTTCCCTTGAAGCTACAAATGCATCTCATCTTGATTTTGGTTGTCTCAAACAAGATCCAAATAATAGACATAGTCTAGCTACTACTAATTCAGCTTAGACCTCAGTTATGACCATTGTCTGGTATGCATCATTAAATAGGTCATTTCCTTTACATGAGCTACTGAAGAACTATGATTAGAGGCTACCCCAATTTGATGGTACAGGTAATATCACAACAAGGAAACATATAGACAAAATCATTGACTTCATTAATTTGGAGGAAGTCGATCATGAAGATGTCAAATTAAGGTTGTTTTCTCAAAGCCTTTGAGGACAAGCTAGGAAATGGTAAAGAATTTTAACAACCAGAAGTATTCTAGATTTCCAACAGTTTTAAAGAATTGTCCTTAACAAGTGGGAGGATAAAAGGAACCCTTTTCAGATTATGGATGAGTATTGGAATCTAAAAAGGCAGCATGATGAGACAGTCCAAGATTTCTCAACCAGCTTCAATAGTGTTTATGATTCCATACCTACTGATATAAAGCCTCCCCCGGGATTGGCTATGCTTAATTATCCAGATGGTTTTGATGCTGAGACAACCTATTATCTCAAAAAAAGAAACCTTTCCACTTTGCAGAATATGCAAAAAAGAGTTATTGAGGTGGAAATGAACCTATTGATTAAAAGATCCAGAATGGAAACTAAAAGAAGGAAATTAATTAAAGAGGAGTTTCCTCCTTTATTAAACCTTAAGTTAGAGACATTAATGAAAACTATGGGAAGGGTTATGAACACATTTATTTTGCAAGATAAACCTGTTATTAGTAGACAACAAAAGTTACCTCTTTTTCAAGCAGATATGGAAGCTTATCAGCAAGAGGATGTTAAATTTCAACAAGTTGAGGAAAACTGTCACCATGTGTGTGTTACTTATGACAACAATGAAAAAGCTGATGAAAATATTGAAATAGATGAGCATGCATATATTTTAGAAATTGAACATCAAGAAAACAATGCAAATTATGTTGATGTTAACTCTTTACCACTAAGTTATGCCACATTTCAGATGTTGAAAGAAAGTCATGATGACTATAGCTCTTTAACTTTATGTTATGCTACATTTGAAGTGTTGAAAGAAAATTATAAGATCACTGGTGAAGAAGAAAATAAATATGAAACTAGAATAATGGGGAAACAACCTTCTTATATAGATGAGGACCCTGTTTTTTGTTACATTGGAGACTCCTTTATTCAAAACTCACAGTTATTAAGTAACCATGAGATTGAAGATCATATAGTCTCCTGCTAACCAATAATTAATACTTTACATCAACCTTGCAAATTTTTATTTGATCATGGTATGGATGAGGATTGTATTTCAATTTTTTCTTCTGAATTTTCACTTTCTGAAATTTGATTTCAAAGAGAAGATTGTCAACTTTAGATTTCTGAAGATGTATGTGTGGACAATGTACATAATGAACTTGCACATGCCAATTTTCAAACAAAGCCACATGAAGGTGAACATAATTGTCAACAAATTCATCCAATCACCTTTTCCATACAAGAGAATTGTATTGGTGAGTTTCAAGGAGATGTTGAAGAACAAGAAGTTGTTTTACATCCTACAGATGATAAACATAGTATTTATAATCTTACATCCCTTGAAAACACAAGGCTAGAAAATTCAAAAAGGGATAGATACATTTTGGAGATAGTATATGAGAAGCTATTTTCAAGCATATTACAACAAAGAGAAATTATCCATGATTTTAACAAAACTGAATTCTGTGTTGGTGATGGATTATGAAGAAAGCTCCGGTTAGAATTTTGAGTTTCCATTTTTTGAGTTTATATTTCGATTTGGAGAAATGGAATGCAAGCTCCAAATTAGCAGTCATATATGTCACTGGCTTCATTGGAATTTTTGTATTATTTGATTCAGCATGATCTTCAACAATATAGAGTAGGTAGCAGTGTGAAAATAAGATCAATGCTCTGAGTATTTTTTCTGAGCATCTTTGCAGTATTTTCAGTTCCAAATAGCCATACAACTTTCAGTTCAGTATGTATTTTAGATTTCAATTTTTAGTGTACAAAATGGTTTTGATTCCAGTTTGAATATTTTTCAGTCGCAAAGGTTTTGATGACAGAGCAGGTTGAAGGTTTGGGATCGGCGCAATGGATCAAGCTGCTAGTCTACGGTGTCCTTGACACCTCACAAGGAGAGTGCCATCCCAGCTGAAGCCATTGTTAGGGTCCTGTAATTTTTATAGGATTGTTTGACTATACCTTATCATTATTATGTTTGAGATGTTGTAAATAATATTTCCTCCTGCAAATTATTTCCAAAGCAACATCAAAGACTGAGATTTAGGGATATTTTTGCATATAAATGTCTGGATCAGATCAGACTGCATGTATTTTCATTGGAAAGAGATCAGAAGTAGCTTCCAATAGTATATCATGCACTCAAATCCAATTCCTGGATCAAAGGACAGAGAAAGTTGAAGTCTGCACCAGAAAACAAACAAGAAGGCATAAGTGAGAAATAATTTACTATGAAAGAAAGAATAAAGAAATTATTTTAACGTCCACGAGGCTAAAAATAGCCTATGGGACAGATTGCGTCTTCATCTGCTTGATGTATTTTACCCTTTTTCTATGAATCTTCAAAATAAATGCTCCCAGCTTCTCGACAAACCCCTCACTAAATAGATTATCCCAAGAGCTAGCTGCCAACATATCTGCATAACTTTCCCTGTTGTCTTTGAAAGCCTCACATTCTAAAATGAAATTTTTTTCTGTGTCCACTTTTCTAGAAGAACAAAAAATGAATATTCTTTCCTCCCACACTTCCTTTGGCCTTTTCCAGCGCCCTGTTTCACAACGGAGTTGATGAGAATTAGTCCTTAACTGAGCAATAAGAATTTTGACTCTCCAAGAGATATTGGCCTCTATGTATGCTTTTGGTTGATGACTATGAGTGGGATTAGACACTTGAATATAGTAATTTTTATTTCTTCCTAGCTCCTTATTCTAAGTACACTTGTGGAAATTTTCCATAACAAAATATTTTATCTCTTTGTTGTTTATGGGACACGCGTTCAAGAAAATACCCCATTTACTAAACCATTTTTAATTTTGCTGCATCTAAGTTTTTTTGCTCTTGCACAATCTATCATTGCAGACAACCTTAGGCCATCTACCCTCTTCCATTTGCTCAATTTTTTTTAAATACCTTATGACTTGCACCATAGCAATTGCTTCAATAGGAGCAGTCCCTGTTTCACTTAACAAGATATCATAAGGAACTGCACTTTTAATCTTAAATTTGTTTGTAATCAAACGCTTCTGAATTTTATCAATTTGTCTCCAATGCATGTCGGACGTACTACTGGCCCATAGTTCACAACCATAAGGAATCGTCGGAATCACTAGAAGCCTAAAAAAGAGTTTGAGTGGTTTTCCAGTCCCATAACTCTGCCTCTATACACCTATTTTGAAAAGCATAAAATGATTTCCAACCCCCCAAAGTTCTTTTCTTTCTACAACCATTCCATTCTAGATTTTTTCCTTCAAAGTAGAACTTATGCTAGTTATGTTTTCTTTTCTTAGAGAAGACCACTACTTTCGTTTTGCTAATATTGACTTGCATCCCCACACTTCTACAAAAATTCTCAAGGGATAATAAGTTCTCTTGCAAGCCAAGAGCCGATTTAGCAATCATAATAAGGTCATCTGCATACAAAATAAGTCTTATAACAAACTTGCCCAAATAGATACCATCACCCCCTTGCAAATTTAACCACTCCTCAAGCTTGTCGATAACCCAAAAAGGGTAGGAGACAGTGGACAACCTTGCTTGACCCCGATATCGCTTCTAAAATTTTCAGAAATGCCTGCTGAAGTTCTAATTTTGTCTTTCACCTCTTCATACAACCTATGCACAGTTGCTCTCAAATGTTTAGGAACCCCAAGTTCCTCCATTTTGTGTCAAAGCTTATCCCTAGGAACCGAGTCAAACAATTTTCTGAAATCAACAAAGCAACAAAATACTTCTTCCTTTTTCTCCCAAAATTTTTCAATGATGTACCTTAAAGTTATACAATGATCAACTGTTGAATGTTTAGGTCTAAAACCGGCTTGCCCTTTAGCACGCTTATCTCTTTCTTCTACCCACTTGCTAATTTTTTTTTCTAGCACGCTTCAAAATAGCTTTTCAAACAAAGGGTTTATCATGATGGTCCTATAATGAGAAGGATTATTGACTTTGCCCCTCTTAAGAAGAAGTATTGCCAGACTAGTATTAAAATAAATTCAAAAAATTAATGAATAATTAAAAATCTAAAAAACATGAAAATTTTGTTTATTCATTCCAAAGTCCAAAATTGAAATGGCCCACCCCGCACTCATACATTAATTCCCCATCATTAAAGGCATACGGATGTGTGCATGTTATAAATCCACGGTTATGAATATGTTTCTAATTCCCCAGCCCCTCCCACATTTAACCAAAGAGGGGTCCAAAAAGTGGTTTTCACTTTTATTCTTGTGATTATGAAATAAATATTGTGGAGGCTGAATGAAAGATATGAGGCGAAACCAATATTGTGTGGATGGGAGGCTAATGGAAGGCTAAGTGGGTAAAATGAAATGACATTCAAAGTACTAAAATATTTTTATAGCTACACGAAAAATAAATTCATGGGTGCAGGAAAATAAATTCATGAGAGAAAAAAAGAGAAAATGTTTGTAATAGTATGCTCATAAAAGTAATGTACAGGTGAGAAAAAATAGGGAGCTTCATGTAAACTAATTTTATGCATAACAAGACAAGTAAAAATGATTTCTTACAGAGAAGAAATATATTTTTGTTTTTACAGGGATAAAAGTCAAAAACATAAATGTTTTACCAGCCACGGATTTACAAAAAACAACACATGGTTTTGCAAATCCATACAAAGATTTATAGGAGTAAAAAGAAATTTACAGGGAAAGGTAAAAGGAGAAACAAGACATGGTTTTTGAAAACAGCACATGGGTTTCAAAATCCATGGGAAGAGAAACAATACATGGATTTAGAAAACAAGCTATGGATTTTTGAAACAGTATATGGATAAGAAAACATGATAGATTTAAAAATCATTCTAATAAATACATTGAATTATGAATTTCTTTTAAATATTTGGAAATATTAATCTAAATATATTATTTGAATCCAAATATTTTGTGACAAAACAAAGTATTTAAAAGATAATAGATAAGACAGTGCACATGACATCAACAAGATAAACAGGGATAACAATGCATATTCAGCACGACAGTTTAAGAATAGAATGCAATGGAAAGAGGGACAACACAAACATCTGCCAGCAAGACAAACAACAATGCTTATTCAAAGGACTAGTCACCACGAGAATGCCTAGAAACAACAAAAATTTTAGAAAAATAGCCACAGTCAACAACAATTCACTTTAAAGTCTGAACAAAATATCAGAAATATTACAGACTCCCTATTACTTAGTTGTATTTTGGGAAATATCTACATGTTTTGGTAGATATTGTTTGTAATAATTTTTTTTTTCAAATTTTTCCAAAGATTATTAGAAAATATTTTGTAAATCAATTCCCTTTCTGGGATTTGATATTAGTTTAGTAGAATATCTCAGGATATTTTGTAAATTAGTTTATAAATACTTCATCTTAAGTATCAAGTGTTGGTTTTTGTATGAAGAAATACTACTGTATACCTTTTACTGAAGCATTGGCTGATTTTCCAAAGTAACACTGAGGCTCTTTCATAGGATTCATGTGTCGAATTGGTGGTGAAGTACATCCAACTGTTATATTTGTTTATTTTCTCTTTGTTTATAGCACATGATTGTTTTCTAAAAATTGAATTATTCAATAGATAAATAAAGTTTCTAAAAATCTGAATTATTCAATAGATAAATAAAGGGTGGAATTTGTTTAAATCTACACTCTGCACCTGGCTACTAATAATTTTTATATTTTTCTTCTGATCTTTGAATATAGAATTCATGTAACAATGCTCTATATTTTAAAGTGAACTTGCTATGTTCTTCTTCTCCATTTCATAGAATTTAAAGAATCGAGTCCGTTTGGCTACCTTTCCTTGTGAGATCTATGTGTAGATACTCAAGTTAATCAGTTGTATCAGACTCCATAGGCCAATGGAAATATAAGTTATCAACCAACCAATCAAATACAAATCAAACCCCCAAACATCATAGCTAGCCTAATATTCAACGAAACAAAGTTAAATATTACAGAGAGAGCCATCTCTAAAGCTAGCAGGGCTAGATCCTAACTTCCAAAGTTGGTTTGTGGTTACCTTGGTTATTTTCTTCTGGGACCTCAGAAAATAGCTGAGTGCTAACAACCTAACAACCTTGATGTATGAGCACTAACAACCTTGATGTATCAACTTTGACCTAGATGCAACAACTTTGACCTATCAACTTCAAACTTGATAAAGCAACTTTGACCTAGCAACAAAAACTTCGATCTTCCAACAATAGCTCAACACTTTCACACGTGAGAGTGAGATGATTGAGAAAACTTCGATATTTTAACCTTCCTTCTTCTCCTGAAATTTTGTACTACTACTTATTCTACTCTTATATCGAACTTATTAGTGAGTTCTCTAAATGAATTGAACTACATTGTATATACAACCTCTTATGGAGTTCGAATTACCCTGACGTATGTTGACTTGAAGGTAAGGGTTGGTGTGGAGGTGAAAATTTACATATTTGACTCAAAAATAATTATTTTTACATTATTCAAAAGCCCAAGAAGGGTCTCTTTAAATGGACAATGACTCTAATGACTTAGTATAAATCCTAGAAGTCTTCAATGGGAAGTTTGACCTAAAACACGATGACCCAAGCATGAAAACCATGCTTTAATAAGTCATAATAATAATATAAAAAAATACTTTTTTTTTTTTTATAAATAAATTTCATTATGACTCAAATACACTTATGAATACCGAACCTAGTTACATTCTTCAACACATGAGACTTGAGAGGAGATCAGGATTTACATCCATGTGTGACTGATTTGATGATGGTACAAGAGTGAAACAAGGAGATCCATATCATCTAAGGCTAGGGCTTGATGAACTATACTAGATCCAAGGTATGTTGTACTTTTAAATTCCTTGGTTGGGCCATTATCCCGAGATGCGAGCCGAAGTAGGTTCTAGATTAATTTAATGAAAAATAGTTGATTGAGTAGAATTTGTGTCAAATGCATGATTGAGATTGGTTGAATTTTTTTCTTTTGCTCAATGTTTTTGTTAAGAATCCAGATGTACTTTTATTCAATAGATCTGAGATAGTTTTCTAGGAATTAATTACCAAGTGTTGGGTTCATGAAAATTTAACACTGATGTCATACTTTAATTGTTGTAATTTTCTCCTTAGCCTTCTCTCAAATGTAGCCTCCATTTCATACATATTTTTATACAATTTTATCTACTAAAGATTTCATCATTATAAACTTCTATTTTTCTACAATTAGCTAGCCTAAAACCCTAATTTTCAACAAACTTAGGGTTTCCTTGATTTTTTTTTGTTCAAGAAACCCATTTGGGACTCCTTTGGCCAACCCTAGCCTCTAAATTGACCCATAGGTCCTTTGAACCCAAATATTGAGTTATTCCATCCACTATGAACCCTACTTTGTCATACGTTTTATGTAGTGGATTTTTGTTATAAGTTCATTAGGGAGCACTTAGCTTAAGATCCTTGGATTACTTGATTCGTAAACCCTCACAAGGAATCCTCCCTTGTGTTGGATTGTGTCTTTCACTAAATAGAGCAGTAGTTGCTGAGGTGACAATGGTAACACTCCCACATATTGCACATTGTGTAGGTTACCTATATGGCTTTGCACTAAGTTCTATATTTTGTTGTAATAGTGACCAAAAAATACACCACATGGTTCATTTTCAACACATTGGGAATCCATATATATATATATATATATATATATATAATATATATATATATAAACCTGATAAAATTTATCGCAAAGATAAGTTTTGAAGTTCAATATAAACATTTTTAAAACTTTCTTCAGACAATGTCTTATGTACTATTATTAGAAGGAAACCAAAATTGGTATCAAAAGCATGAAAGGCATAAACTTCTTGCATATTCTCTAGAAAATAAGTTAATTTCCAAAATTGACTTAGATTATTTTTTAGGTGTTAAGTTAAATTTATAAGTAAATATCAATACTCTTCATCAACATCTAAAAGCATGCATATAGGAAATAATAATAAATATACTTATCAATTGAGATTATCTTGGGTGGTTGGGAGAAATTGTTGTGAGCTCCCCACCCAAATTCAATTCTTGTAAGTGGCATAATGAACATTGTTGTAATGGCTTCAAGTCTTGTTGTTGAGTCCAGGTAGTCCCTAGAGAATTCAAACATGTATGTTAATTATATGGAATATAAAGATATTTCCCATGAGACACACACACACATGCATTGGCCAAATTTCTAAATATTTCTTGTACATTCACCTTACAAGCTTAGTAAAAACAATTTCATCTTAACATCTTCAAGCTCAACCTCAATGTTATCAAGGAAAAATTTTACAAATATGTCCTAATAATGACTCTACTATCCCCCTCAAAGCATGAGATATATTTTTGGAACTTATTTGCAAGTGCATGTGGCTACGTTGTAGTGGAAATGGAATCAACAGGTGCATGTGGCTATGTTGTAGTGGAAATGGAATCAACAGGTGCATGTGCCATAAAAAAATTAGGAAAAACATTAACTATTGGAAATCATATGAAGAACATGGAAAAAAATAATGAATAAGTAAAATGGAACTATAAATATATATCTATATATATATATATATATAATATATATATATATATATATTCTTATTGGAAATACTTTGTTAAGTTCCTACCAATTGGAGTCACGAAGTGATATGTAATAACAAAAATATAAATTCCTCACTTCAATGTTTGTAGCTATAGTACAAATCAATAGAACTTGGTCAAGCTCCTTGGAAATGATGCCAAAATGTTAACACTTGGAAATTCCCATCCTATAAACGCCATTAGAGTCCAGATAATGTCAAAAATCAAACCATTGTCACCTTGCTCCACTTGTTACACTTCAAGGTTAATGATTCCTATCTCTATGGGTGTATCCCTAAGTGATATAAAGAGTCAAATTGAAAGTCAAAAAGTTATTAACACCTTCCACCAAATGAAGGATTGTTGTCCTAAAATAGATACTCAATTAAAATTGCACAACAACATGCTAGACATTTCCTAAGACTAAAAATATGCATGCAAAACAATGCAGAATTTTAGTACTAAATGTAGGCATGAGACCTGATGCAAACCTAGGTTGGAAACATAATAAGGTGTAGAAAAAATGACAACACACTATAATAGATGTTGTTGATATGACAAGATGTTTTCATATTTTTTACGTTTTTAATGCTTTTCTCGGGCATGTATATCAAGAAAGACGTAGGTTTTCTCTCTTTCTACAACAAAAGCAAGAATGTAACAAACAAAACTTGTTCTTCTTCAACACAAAATCAAAGGACATCAAAGGAAAAGTACCTAATCCATATGCTCCATATGCCTAGGAAGCATGGAAATAGAGGAAACTAATAGTTTTTCTTTTGTTAGTTATTAAATAACTTAAGTCAATGTTACTGGAACCAAATTAAAACCAGCGGAACCAATAGTTAGACCAGCTTGGGACCCAAAAAAATCCAATTTGGGGTCAAAATTGAAATGTCGAACCATTTGGTTCCATGCGAACACCGACCTAGGATGTAAAAATAATATATATATATATATATATATATATTATATATATATATATATTATATATATATAATATATATATATAATATATATATAATGAGTTGGCCCATATCTAATGGAAGCTTAGCCCCCTCACCCTAAAACTATTTAAACAAGCCCACTCCCTCTTTCACTCGCACTATTCATTTGAGCTTCATGAAATTCTTGAGTTGTATTTCTTTAGGAGAATCGAAGAGATTTTGCAGGGTTGTTCGAGGAGGTTCTTGGGAATATTTGAAGATCTAGTTGGAGTATTATTGGGTTGATTTCTAAGGGATATTTTGGAGCTACTTGAAGGGACTTTTTTCCAAAGAGTTTTGGGCATTTCTATGTAGTTTTTGGCGTTGATTGAAGGGACAATTTTTATATTTTGTGGGGGCTCCTATATAGTTGATTTGCTTGGATTTTATTTTATTTTAAACATTTGGGAGGAAACTCAAGGTATTTCACGGCATCCATTCTTCTATTTTCTCTAAAAAATTGTTGTTTTCCCTAGAAATTTAAAAAACTAGGCTCTTTTATACAAAGTTTTATTTTTTGTTATAAAAGTTGTCATGGCCCCCTAATTCTTCTATTTTTCTATAAATAATTGTCATTTTGAATAATTGTTTTGAGGAGGTTATTGTAGTTAAAAATAACTAGGTTCGGTCTTCATAATGACATGTAATCATGATCTTTGCAAATAATGAAAAGAAATGAATAAAGTTATTTTTGTAATTCCTTGCTTCATGGGTTTCATGAGCAAGATATTTTATTGGTTAGTGGATCCCATTGAGAGCCTTAGGATTTATCATTAAGTCCAAAAGTCAATGTCATGTATGAAGAGCTCTTCCTAAGCATGATTCAATGTATATACATCTATGAAAATGTCTAGGAGACCTACAACAACAAGCACTAGTTCTCCTCTTGAAGACAACCTCAAAACAGCGATAAATCTCATGTCGGATCACATCAAATAGACACACCTATTCAGATATGCATAGGTCGACTTATTTTATGGAACCAACCACTATAAATAGGTGGGTATGATCTTTGCATAAGAAAAATACATAATTCATATTTTCTCTATAGTTTTGTTGGTCAAGTACATTCAATAGCTCATATATATTTCTATGTTTTTTGGTTGGGTAAGGCATGGATAAGATCAGACGATTAAGGAGAATACAACAAGTTCTCAGTATGGCTGATCACAGTAAGGAAGGCTCGGATATCTCAGAGATGCAGATTACATTCACAGTGAAAGAAGAAGAGACAAAGTCAGATGTCAAGAAGGAACTCAGACAGTCAACAAAGAAGCAATGAGGATCCTTCTAGCGCTAAACTGAAGTTTTGTTTCATGATATAATAGTCTTGATGTTACAACAGAGAAAGACCACTGTAAAGTAATATGAAGGAGATACATTAGAGTGTTTCTATGTTGCTAAAGTAGTCACAATTTATTGACATCATATTGACATGTTTTGGTGATATATCAAACTTGTTGAGAAGACGATCTCAGTTTGAAGAAGGTGGAATAGGAAGAGGATTCTAGAATAGATAACTAGTGTCTTGATCTTGTAGTGGCTAATAGGTCAAGGGTTTTGGTCTTGGTATTTGCCAATTGGAATCTCTATAAGAATAATTTTTGTGGTTTTTCCTCTCAAAGTGTGAGAGATTTTGGCCCTTGCTTATAGCCTACATGATGTGTCTCTTGTGTATTTATGTTCATGCACTGGTTATTATTTGATGAAGAAGAACACTAATAATCTAATGTGAATAAGATCCTAGTCTAAAGAAGTAAAAAGCATTCACAAGAAGTCACTAATGTAAGAGAAATAATCTAATACTAATGACCCATATTTTTCTACATGGTATCAGATCTAAGGTGTCGAAGACAAAGGAAGGGCATCTAATCAAAGAGACATTCAAGGATCGAGTTTCAAGAAAGACATCAAATCAAGTTGACAGTTATCAAACAAAAAGATCAAGATCTACATTGAAGAATCAAACCCTAGATCGAAGAAGCAGTCTACAACAACAAGAGCTTTTGCTTTTGTAGTCATTATCAAAAGGCCAGAAATGCCCTCATCAAGTTGTCTACAAGGAAAGATAGCTCAAAGGACTATAAAGATGTATATCACATCACCTTGGAGAAATTCGAAACCCTACAAGAATTTTTGATATACACTACAAGAGAAATTGAAGTATATTAAAGGCGAGAAGGAATTGTCATAATTTTCAAGGTTATAAAGCAAGAAATGATCCTCTCCTTCCCCTTGAAGAAGATCATTCAAGGAAGCAGCAAATACATCTTCTTCAACCATCATCAAAGTAAGAAGATTTAATCTTCTCTTGTCAAAGTAAGTATCTTTCATTCTTTAATCAATTTGGCAAAATGACTTCGTGTTTGCGAGGAGATCTATAAGTTGGATGAGTCATTGAAATTCCTTGCATGGAAAAAGAAGATAGATATAGTCCTTGAAGAAAATGAATTCATTGAACATATCAATGGAAAGGTCTCCTATGAATTCATGGAAAGGGATTCTTATGAAAGGTCCCCTCATATAGCAATATTGGAGACATCAATGAGATGTATATAAACTCGTGAGAATATTGTCTGAAGATTAGGTAAAGGAGGTCACTTAGATATGATCTACACAAAAATTAAAGGTATCAAAGGAGGAAGGGATATCTTCATAAGATATCATATACGAGATCTGTGAGAGATGATAAGAAGATGATCTCCATTGATCTAAAATATACTAACTGATGATCAAGGCAACATATATCCATGGAGATAAGAAAGATACCTCATTCGAAAACTTGTGAGATGAAAGAAGACAAGTTGAGGGAAAAAGTGTTGAAGGTTAAAGGACTCAAACATTTACTGCAAGGAAAGGAAGTTTGGAAAATTCTGGTCCTCAGAAAGGAAAGAAGAGCGTAACTGAGATTCAATGCTATACATGTAAAGACTATGGATATTACAGAAAAGATTGTCTTAAATTGACAATATTAGAAGAAGAGAAGAAGCTCATATCACTGAAGAAGTGGTGGAAGTTGAAAATAAGAAGACCAAGAAAAGAGGAACAGATCTCTACTAGGTCTTATATAGTCTCCCTCTCAAAGGGGCCTGACATAGCTTCTAAATATTATGTTATGTAATATGGCTATAATAAATAATAAGATATATTGTGGCATCATGGAAGCATTAGAAATAAGAGCTCATGACATCATCATAGGAAACATGAAGATTTCTGATAGTCAACTTTGAAGGATATAGATATTAGTAACCTCATTGAAATATCAAAGGAATAAGTCATCCGGGACAAATCTCATCATACATTAGTTTAAAAAGGAAAAATATATTGAATAAGGATATACGAGATAGGATACTCATTGGAGGATTCACCGATATAGAAAGAAATAAAGTGTTTCATTAGGGACCCCAACTTGTGGAGATTCATGGGATGATGGCATGATGGCATGAGAGATGAAGTAGGGGTTGAAGATCTTTTCAATCAAGGAAGTTGTTGAAATAAGCCTAGATGACCTAAAGGTAAATAAGGTATGTATGATTTTATTTAATATTATAACGTCATGCCATATGGTTGCAGGTAACAAGGATCATTGCTTCTATTTTGAGAAGCATGATCAAAGGAAAGGAATCTCCCCCTATGAAAGAATGTTAGAATGCATGAGTCACACTAGATGAAATCAACATAATATGTTCTCATATGAAGTATGAGGTGGTTGACTACGATTGAGGAACTCTTATTGGAAGCCCCTAGGAATGAAGTGTGTGAAAAGATAGGAAGAGATCGTGGTAATATGCAACGAAGGTAGAAGGCATTCAACATCCGAAGTCCAAGAAGATTTGACTATAATATCTCTTGGAAGAATGTGAAGACTCTAATGGAAGTCGGAAAAATATTGTTATGAAACCAGATCACAAAAAGATAGAAAAGATAGATCAAAAACTTAAAAATCATCCTCTTTGAGGGGGAAACCTCCTTTACATTAGACAAATGAACAATTCTTGGATGATACAAATGACAAGATCTCCATTCTATATATAGGAGTCTAAGGGGTCCCAATACAATCAGAGCCTACATAATAATAATATTGTAGGGGCACAATAATAACAATAGTGGTATTCTATGGGGCATAATAATAACAACATGGGGACAATATGGGCACAATAATACAATAAGGGGGTTGCATTAATAACAATAAGGGGTTACACTAGTAGTATAGGGACCTAACATGCCCCTCTCCTTCAAAAAGTGTTGTCCTGAATGCATGAGTAGTTCTAGATGCTTCTATATAAAATTCTCATCCTCCCATGTGGAATCTTCAGTGGGTAAGTTCTTCCACTTGATGAGATACTCTGAAATTGATCGATTTCGTAGCTATTTATTTCTTGTTTTTGTGACTGCTTCTGGTTCCAATATGATTTTTCCTTCCTCATAAAGTTCTGGAAATATTGTTTGAATTGGGATCTTCTCACTTATAACCTTATTTAAGCATAAAACATGGAAAACTGGGTGCACTCGGGAAGATGCGGGAAGCTCCAATTGCTATTCCATAGTACCAATATTATGTAACACCTTGTACGGAACATAATACTTTGGTGATAATTTATTGTCCTTCTTATCTTGCTTGAGGGACATTGGTTTATATGGTTGTAATCGTAGAAATATACAGTGATCTACATCAAAACTTCGTTCACTATGATATTGATCTGCCTGTTGTTTCATTTGATTCTGCACCAAAGTGAGGTTATCCTTTAAAATTTGGAGAACTTTTTCTTGATGCTCAATGTGATCTTTCACTGATGTTATGAAAGAAGATCACAAAAAGATAGAAAAGATAGATCAATGACTTAAAAATCAGACTCTTCAAGGGGGAAACCTCCTTTACATTACACAAATGAACAATTCTTGGATGATACAAATGATAAGACCTCCCTTCTATATATAGGAGTCTAAGGGGTCCCAATACAATGAGAGCCTACATAACAATAATATTGTAGGGGAACAATAATGAGATTCTATGGGGCATAATAATAACACGGGGACTATATGGGCACAATAATACAATAAGGGGGTTGCACCAATTACAATAAGGGGTTACACTAGTCATATAGGGACCTAACAAAGATAGAGACCCTTGATAGTGAATATATGTGGGAGATGCGTCAATCTGCATGCAGGATGTTGATACTTACAAGAAGATGTCATGGCGAAAGATCATCACAAAGGTAGTTATAATTTGAAGTATTCATCGATTATTTTTTAACTAACATCTGGTTAGAATTTTGTAAGATTGTCAAAGGGAATGTCTGTGAATGACTTCCAAGCAAACCATATAGAAGGATGTAATATCCTTCCAGAATTATGGCATGAAAGTAGAATGACATGAAGCAAATCCTGATGGAAAATCTGATGGACCACTTTCTGATGAGTTGAAGACATGACTAACTCAGGAATAAAGTGGTGGATGATATGTGCCCTATATAGAAGTTCCTAAAGACGAAGACTCCTTGACGAAAAACAAATTTATGATATCGAAGGAAGGAGCTCTTCAAGCAGTCGGTTGTTTCAGGATCTCCACAAAAGGAGCTGCGATAGGTCCCTGGTTAAGAGGGAGCCTGAGAAGAAGTTTCTTACTTGGAAGAAACATGGAAATTCCTTAGCTAGAATCTTAGGTACATTCATCTGTGATAGGAATGAGTACATTATTTTAATGGAATAAAGCCTCTTGGTATAAAAAGGAGTGATATACATGTTGTTCTGATCTTCACTTGGGAAGACTGAATGTAGGATTGTGTAATCAATTGGCATATGATGCTCTTAAGGGATGAGATAGGGCATCCCATGAAAGAGTAGTTGTGGAGAACCGATATTCTTTTGGGACTGGGGAGTCTAAGAAAAGAATAGTCCTTATGGAGCATATCTTGAGTGAACCCAGGTGGGGTATGTTCCTGGAGAGACAATGGTGATTATGTCTATAAATCATTGGTCTCGCCAGTATTGTGCTTTCATCTTGTGGAGAGATAGAGTTGTTATTCAAGGCCTTGCTATATAAAAATATTGGTTCATATGATGGTATACAAATTAGTTGCATATCCGAATTCCTCTTATGAGAAATTCTTTAGATTGAGAATTCCCAAGTACCATTATGAATACCTCCCTATTTAAGAGGGAGTGTTGTTAAAAGTAACTAGGTTTGGTCTTCATAATGACATGTAATCATGATCTTTGTAAATAATGAAAAGAAAGGAATAAAATTATTTTTGTAATGCCTTGCTTCATGGGTTTCATGAGCAAGATATTTTATTTGTTAGTGGCTCCCACTGAGAGCCTTTGGATTTATCATTAAGTCAAAGAGTCAATTGTAGGTTTTAACCCCGTACAGAAATTACCTACATAGGAATTCTAAAACACAGAAAATAAACAATGCGAGATCATAACACATAAAACACATATACACAGAGATTTTCCCCTGTATCCCAAAACCGGGACTACTAGCTTGATTTTTCATTATGTTCCTTTCAATGTTACAATACATATTTATACATGTCGAAGCATCCAATACCATGGACCAAAAACCATCGCATCCAATACCATGGACCAAAAACCATTGCGTCCAAAAAACATGTGCGAAAATCATGCACAAAACCATAGGTGGGTTCACCCAATCTAACATAGGGTCCAAAACCAAAATTTTCTGGCGCGCTGCCCCGGACCCCATAAAGTGGGGTTACAGGTGCCCTTCAAACCCCCTGTTAACTACGTGGAAAGAATATAACACAACCCAACATTCTCCCACTTGTTGTTTTCTTTCCACAAGAGGCCACAAGAGATCTTATTTATTTTCCCAATCCTGAAATGCCCATTGTCTCTCTACACCAAGGGAACTTCTCAAAGCTCACAGATTTTGTCAATGCATCTGCAGCATTCTTCAAAGTTTCCACCTTTACCAGCAACACCTTTTTGTCTTCTATCATATCCCTCACAAAGTGATAATGAACATCAATGTTCTTTGTCTTTAAATGATATGCAGGGTTCTTTGCCAAGAAAATTGCACTTTGGCTGTCACAGTCTATCCTTATAGCTTCCCTGTACTAACCCCATACTTGAACACAATCTCTGCAACCAAACTGCTTCCTTGCTTGCATGAGTGGTTGCCATGTATTCTGCATCTATAGTTGATAGTGCCACTACAGATTTTTTCTTACTCATCCAACTGACTGCACCTCCAAATAGGTTAAACACATACCCACTTGTAGATCTTCTCTGATTCAGATCTTCAGCCCAGTCTGCATCAACAAAGCCATGAATATTCAACACTCTGTCCAATCCTAGTCTTCCTTGGTAGCACAGACCATAATCACTAGTGCCACGTAAATACCTGAAAACCCCCTTCACTGTTGTCCAATGCTCCTTTCCTGGTTTTGACATAAACCTGCTCAATACTCCACTGCATGTGCAATGTCTGGTCTAGTACAGACCATTGCATACATCAGGCTACCGACGGCACTTGCATATGCAACATGGGACATGTCCTCTTCCTCTTCTTGTGTCTTGGGACATTGTTCAGCAGATAACCTCACACCTCTGTAGTATTGTCTCGACATACTTCCTCTGGTTTAACCAGAGCTTCCTCTTTGTCCGATCTCTTTTAATTTCCATTCCCAAAATGTAGTTTGCAGCACCAAGATCTTTCATGTCGAATTTGGAGGACAATTGAGTCTTCAAATCCTGGATAGTTTCTTTGTCATTTCCAACCAACAACATATCATCCACATATAAGACCAAATAAATAACACAGTCACCAATTAATTTAAAATACACACAGTGATCTACTTTGGTTTTGGTGAAGCCAAGTCCCCGTATAAATGTATCAAATTTCTAATACCGCATCCTTAGTGACTGTTTTAACCCATACAAAGACTTCTTTAACTTGCATACCAGTTCGTTTTTACCCTTCGCTACAAAGCCTTCAGGTTGCTTCATGTAGATTTCCTCTTCTGGATCGTCGTGAAGAAATGTTGTCTTCACATCCATCTGTTCTACCTAAAAATCAAAAGTAGAAGCAACAGATAAAAGTAATCTAATAGAAGTTACCTTGGCAACAGGAGAAAAAATATCACCAAAATCAATTCCCGTCACCTAGGAATAACCTTTTGCTACCAACCGAGCTTTGTATTTCTCTAGTTTTCCTTCTGCATTTGTCTTCTTTTTGAACACCCATTTGCTGCCAATGGGTTTCCTTCCAGCCGACAATTCCACCAGATCCCAAGCCTCATTTTTGTGCATAGATGTCATTTCATCAACCATGGTCTCTTTCCAGAGTTTTCCATCCTCTAAATCCACTACTTCCTTAACAGTTCTGGGATCATCATGAGTAATAGTTAAAGCAAAATTTGAATAGAAAGCAGTATGACTATACCTTTCAGGCTGCCTTCTTTCTCGAACTGATCTTCTCACAGCCAGAGTTTGTGACTCTTCATCTTCTGATTCCTCCTCTGCTGTAGAGTCTGATTCTTCCTCCTTTAGCTCAAACTCTATCTTCTCAGGTTCCTTTCGTTGGAATTCATGTTTAATAACATCTTTCACCTCTTTGAACACCACATCTCAACTATACACAACCTTCCGTGTGACTGGGTTCCAAAGCTTATAACCCTTTAAACTATCCTTATTCCCAATAAAGATGCACTTTTCAGATTTACTATCCAACTTGGTTTGTTTCTCCTTTGGAACGTGTACATATGCATCACATCCAAATACCCTCATATGTGAAAGAGAGGGTTTCTTACCAGTCCATACCTCTTATGGATTCTTATCCTCCAATGCTGATGAAGGTGGTATGTTGACCACGTAACATGCAATATCCACTGCCTCTGCCCAGAATTCATGTCCTAACCCGGCACCACTGAGCATGCTTCTTTCCCTTTCCATCAACATCTTATTCATTCTTTCTGCAACTCCATTTCGCTGAGGTGTATATGGAGTAGACTTTTGTCGGGTTATACCACACTTCTTACAGAATTCTTCAAATTCCTTACTACAAAACTCTCCACTGTTATTTGTCCTTAGCACCTTTATCTTCTTCTCTGTCTGGTTTTCCACTAGAGCCTTAAATTCTTTAAACCTGTCAAAGACTT
>APFE031332286.1:246732-292347 GCA_000404065.3 Pinus taeda
AGACTTTAGATTTCTTCTTAAGGAAATATATCCATGTATTCCTTGAGAAGTCATCTATAAATGATACATAGTACACAAACTTACCCAGTGATGGAACCTTCACAGGTCCAAACACTTCACTGTGCACAAGTTCTAATATTTGTTTCGCCCTCTTACTTCCAAAGGGGAAACTCACCCGATTCTACTTCCCATATACACAATTTTCACAGAAATCAAAATCTAGAGAGCTATTACTCATACCTTCTACCATACCTTTACCATGAAAGGGCCTTTGATGCCATAGCATGGTCTTCTCTCCAGAGACCACTAGATTTTTTGTTCCACTTTCAGGAACCACATAACTATTGCACCCATCAATTACAATGCTACCTTGCAGCTTGTACAGAGTTCCAATCCAAACTCCCCGCATCAATACCAGTGCTCCCCGAACCATCTTACAGGTATCCTTCTCAAACACTGTTTTTACACCTACATCATCCAGCTTGCTAACAAAAATCAGATTTTTGGCTAATGCAGGAAGATGTAGAACACCTGGAAGCGTTCTAACCCTTCCACCTTGCAACTTCAACTTTACTTTTCCTTGGCTAATGATTCTAGCCTTCCTATCATCCCCCAAGAAGACATCACCACTATCATATTTCTCATACTTGCAGAACCACTCTCTATGGGGAGTGAAGTGAAAGGATGCACCTGAGTCAATCAACCATGCCTCATAACCTACATGTGTAATTGAAGAAGCTAAATACACATCCCCACCTTCATCTGAGGTGGTTTTCACCTCTGTAGAAGGAGCCTCATCAAATTCCTTTCCTTTGTCAAGAGCTTTAGATTTACAATCTCTTTTGTAGTGCCCTTCCTTTCCACATTTCCAGCACACCACCTTTACAGGTTTAACTGGAGATTTAGATCTCCCTCTAGATTTAGATCTCCCACTCGATGACTTATTTTTGTTTCTGTTTTGGGACCATCCTCATACAGACAAGGCATCACCATTCTGGCTCTCCATATTTTTCCGTCTCATCTCCTCCATCAGCAAGGATGAGACTATTTCATCAAAATGCAAGGCAGTTGCATTGCTACCTATTACAATAACCAGACTATCCCATGAATCTATTAGAGAACACAACAAATTGATGCACTTATCTTCATTTGAAATTTTAATATCAGCAGATGTTAACTAACTTACCACGGTATTAAACGCATTCAGATGCTCTATCACCGAGTCTCCATCTTTCATCCTCAGGTTATACAACTTTTTCTGCAGGAACAATTTATTTACTAGAGACTTAGATGGTACAAAGTTCCTAACTTGTCCCACAAATCCTTAGCTGTAGCTTCCCCTGATACATTCAGCAATACTGAATCTAAGACACACAATCGTATTATGCTCTTTTCCTTCCGATCCAACTTCTTCCATTCTTCGTCGGTCACTCCCGTTGGTTTACTACCTGGATCTACCGCGATCCACTGATCTTTATCCACCAATAGATCTTCCATCTTGAGTTTCCACAACTCAAAACTCTGACCATTAAATTTCTTGATCTCTATCTTTCCACTGCTCACCATCTTCTTTCACCACCAGAATCAATCTCGCAGATCTCCCACTGAATGGGGTCTACCACAGGCTTGAACGAAACCCCTCAGCAAGAAAGGCATCTCCTTGAAGCCAAAACAACTCTAATACCAAATGTAGGTTTTAACCCCGTATAGAAATCACCTGCATATGAATTCTAAAACACAGAAAATAAACAATGCGAGATCATAACACATAAAACACATATACACAGAGATTTCCCCTGAATCCTAAAATCGAGACTACGGGTTACGGGTGCCCTTCAAACCCCCTGTTAACTATGTGGAAAGAATATAACACAACCCAACATCAATTTTATGTATGAAAATATTTTCTTGAGCATGAGACAATGTATATAAGTATATGAAAATGTCTAGGATCCATCCAATGACAAGCACTAGTCCTCCTCTTGAAGTCAACCTCAAAACATAGATAAATCTCATGTCGACTCACATCCAATAGACACACCTATTCAGATATGCATAGGTGGGCTTATTTTATGGGACCAACCACTATAAATAGGTGGGTATGATCTTTGCATAAGGACAATACAAAATTCAGAGTTTCTCTACAGTTTTGGTGGTCAAGTACAGGCAATAGCTCGGATATATTTCTTTGTTTTTCATTTGGATAAGGCATGGATAAGATCATATGAGTAAGGAGAATACAATGAGTTCTGAGTAGGGATGATCACAGTAAGGAAGGCTTGGATCTCTCAGAGATTTATATTACAGTCATAGTAAAAGAAGAGACAAATTTGGATGTCAAGAAGGAACTCAGACAGTCAACAGAGAAGCAGCGAGGATTCTTCTAGGGCTAAACTAAAGTTTTGTTTCACGAGACAATTATATCGATGTTACAGTAGAGAAGACCACTGTAAAGTGCTATGAAAGAGCTACATCACATTGTTTCAATGCTGCTATAGTAGTCAATTTTTGTTGACATCATATTGACATGTTTCAGTGATATGTCCAGCTCGTTGAGAATATTTTCTAAGTATGAAGAAGGTCGAAGAGGAAGATGAGTCAAGAATAGAGAACTAGTGTCTTGATCTTGGAGTGGCTAAAAGGTCAAGAGTGTTGGTCTTCGTATTCGTCAATTGGAATTTCTATAAGAAGAATTTGCGCAGATTTTCCTCTCAAAGAGTAAGATGTTTTGGGCATGGATTATAGCCTACATGATGTGTCTCTTATGTATTTATGTTCATGCATTTGTTATTGTTTGATGAATAAGAACACTAATAATATAACGTGAAGAAGATCCTAATCTAAAGAAGTAAAAAGCATTCACAAAAAGTCACTAGTGGAAGAGAAATCATCTAATACTAATGCCCTAGATTTCTCAACATGGTATTAGAGCTAAGGTGATGAAGACACAAGAAGGGCATCTAATCAAAGAGATATTCAAGAATCGAGTTTCAAGAAAGGCATCAAATCAATTTGAAGGTTGTCAAAGAAAAATATTAAGATCAACATTCAAGAATCATACCCTGGATCGAAGAAGCAGCCTACAACAGAAAAATTATTTTGTTTCTATAGTCATCATATAAGGCCACAAAGACCTTGATCATATTGTCTACAAGGCAAGAACTTTAAATGTGTAGATCACATCATCTTGGAGAAGTTCTAAACCCTAGAAGCATTTCTGATCTACACTATAAAAGAAGTCGAAGTGTATTAAAGGAGAGAAGCCATTGTCATAATTTTCAAGGTTATAAAGCAAGCAAGGATCCTCTCCTTGCCCTTGAAGAAGATCATCCAAGGAAGTAGCAAATACATCTTCTTCAACCATCATTGAAGTAAGAATATTTCATCTTCTCTTGTAAAAGTAAGTATCTTTCGTTCTCTCATAAATTTGGTAAAATGACTTTGTGTTTGTAAGGAGATCTATAAGTTGGATGGGTCATAGAAATTCCTTGCATGGAAAATGAGGATAGATATAATACTCAAAGAAAATGAAGTCATTGAACATATCAATGGAAATTGTCTCCTATGAATTCATGGAAAGGGATTCTTATGAAAGTTCCCCTCATATAGAAATATTAGAGACATCAATGAGATGTATATAAACTCGTGAGAATATTCTCTTAAGATTAGGTAAAGTAGGTCACCTAGATTTGATCTACACAAAAATTAAAGGTATCAAAGCACGAATGGATATCTTCATAAGATCACATATACGAGATCTGGGAGAGATGATATGAAGATAATCTCCATTGATCTAAAATACACTAACTTATGATCAAGGTAACAAATATCCATGGAGATAAGAAAGTCACCACATTAGAAAACTTGTGAGATGAAAGAAGACAAGTTGAGGGAAAACGTGTTGAAGGTTAAAGGACTCAAACATTTGTTGGAAAGAAAGGAAGTTTGGAAAATTTTGGTCCTCGGAAAGGAAAGAAGAGCATAGCTGAGATTCAATGCTATAGATGTAAACTATGGACATTACAGAAACAATTGTCTTAAAGGGAAAATATTTGAAGAAGAGAAGAAGACAATATCACAGAAGAAGTGGAGGAAGTTGAAAAGGAGAGTTCCAAGAAAAGAGGAAGTAAGAGATCTCTACTAGGTCTTAGATAGTCTCTCTCTCAAAGGGGCTTGACATAGCTTCTAAATCTTATGTTATGGGATATGGCTATAATAAATAATAAGATGCACTGTGGCATCATGGAAGCATTAGAAACAAGATCTCATGACATCATCATAGGAAACATGAAGACGTATGATAGTCAACTTTGAAGGATATAGCTCTTGGTGACCTCATTGAAATATCACAGGAAGAAGTCATCTAGGACAAACCTCATCATACATCAGCTTAAAAGGGAAACATATATTGAATAAGGATAAGCGAGATAGAATCCTCATTGGAGGATTCACCGATCTAGAAAGGAAGCAAGTGTTTCATCAGGAACTCCAACTTGTGGAGATTCATGGGATGATGGTATGATGACATGAGAGATGAAGCAGGGGTTGAAGATATTTTCAATCAAGGAAGCTACTAAAAGAAGCCTAAATGGCCTAAAGGTAAATAAGGTATGTATGCTTGTATTTAATATTATAAAGTCATGTCATATGGTTGCAGGTAACAAGGATCACTACTAATTTGAGAAGCATGATCAAAAGAGAGGAATCTCCTCCTATGAAAGAATGTTAGAGAGCATGAGCCACAATAGATGAAATCAACATAATATGTCCTCATATGAAGTATGATTTGGTTGACTACGATTAAGGAACTCTCACTGGAAGCCCCTAGGAATGAAGTGTGTGAAAATATTTGAAGAGATTTGGTAATATGCAATGAAGGTAGAAGGGATTCAACATCCGAAGTCCAAGAAGATTTGAATAGAAGATCTCCTGGAAGAATGCGAAGACTCTGATGGAAGTTGAAAAGAATAAAAACCCTTGACAGTGAATTAATGTGGGAGATGTGTCAATCTGCATGCAGGATGTTGATACTTATAGGAAAATGTCATGGTGAAAGATCATCACAAAGGTCATTCTAATTTGAAGTATTCATTGATTTTTTTTGAGCCAACATCTAGTTGGGCTTATATAGGACTGTCAAAGAGAAGATCCATGAATGACTTCCAAGCAAACCATATAAAAGGATGTAATGTCGTTCCAAAATTATGGCATGAAAGCATAATGACATGAAGCGATGCGAGATGGAAAATCTGATGGACCACTTTATGATGAGTTGAAGACATGAATAACTCATGAACAAAGTGGTGGATGATCTGTGCCCTATATAGAAATTTCCAAAGATGGAGACTCCTTGAAGAAAAATAAATTTATGACATCGAAAGAATGAGCTCTTCAAGTAGCCGATTGTTTCAGGATCTCCACATAAGGAGTTGAGATAGGTCCCTGATTAAGAGGGAGCCTGAGAATAATTTTATTACTTGGAAGAAACATGGAAATTCCTAAGATGGAAGCTTAGTTAGATTTCTATGTGATAGGAATGAGTACATTCCTTTAATGGAATAAAACCTCTTGGTATAAAAAGGAGTGATAGACATGTTGTTATGATCTTAAATTGGGAAGACAGAATGGAGGATTGTGTAATCATTTGGCATCCAATGCTCTTAGGGGATGGTATAGGGCATTCCATGAAAGAGTAGTCGTGGAGGAATGATATTCTTTTAGGACTAGGGAGTCTAAGAATAATAGTCCTTATGGAGCATATCCCGAGTGAACCCGGGTGGGGTATGTTCCTAGAGACAATGACGAGTATGTCTATAAATCATTGGTCTTGCCAACATTGTGCTTTGATCTTGTGGAGAGATAGACTTGTTAGTCAAGGCCTTTCTATATAACAATGTTGGTTGATATGATGTTATACAAATGAGTTACAAATCTGAATTGTTCTTATGAGAAATTCTTTAGATTGGGAATGACCAAGTATCATTATGAAAACATCCCTAGTTAAGAGGGAGTGTTGTTAAAAGTAACTAAGTTCAATCTTCATAATGGAATGTAAGCATGATCTTTGTAAATAATAGAAAGAAAGGAATAAAAATATTTTGTAATGCCTTGCTTCATGGGTTTCATGAGCAAGAGATTTTATTTGTTAGTGGCTCCCATTGAGAGCCTTAGGATTTATCATTAAATTGAACACTCAATGTCATGTATGAAGAGCTCTTCTTGAGCATGAGTCAATGTATATAAGTCTATGAAAATGTATAGGAGTCCTCCAATGACAAGCACTAGTCCTCCTCTTGAAGTCAACCTCAAAACAAAGATAAATCTCATGTCGACTCACATAAAATAGACACACCTAATTGGATATGAATAGGTCAACTTATTTAATGGGACCAACCACTATAAATAGGTGTATATGATCTGCACATAAGGACAATACAAAATTCAGATTTTCTCTGCAGTTTCAGTGGTCAAGTAAAATCAATAACTCAAATAATTTTCTGTGTTTTTTAGGTGGTGTCAACTCAATTTATTGTGTAAATTAAGGCATGTATTTTACTATCAATCTAGGTTGGTAATCTTAGAAGCAAACCACAATTTATGGATTTTTGGATAAGGACTAATATAGAAAGAATTCATGGGAATGGAAATACATATTATAAATACAAATCACTCTTCACAACTTAAGCAAAAATATTTAAGTCTATTCCATAAAAGCATACATTATTGGTCAGTGAAATTAGACTATTTTAGAAAAACAAGGAAGAGGCCCTTTTCAAAGAGCCTTGGTTGTCCTCCCTCAACAAGTTTATAATGACATTGCCAATATCTAAGTAAGCATAAGAAAATGTAATGAAAGCATAAGAATTCAATATAAGAAATCCTGGAATAAGTGAATCTTGTTCAATCTTAGTTCTAGCTCATGGAGAAGTGGCACTTTTCTAACAGACCTGGTTTTCCTTCCACATTCAAGTAATCACGAAAAGAAATCAATTTTCACTTAACACATGCCATAAAATGAATTCTCATTAAATATATTTACAAATATTTACAGCAAATGAATATAATAAACATGAAGAATTAAACTAGCATATGCACAAATATGAACATCATATAACAAAATGTACTTAGCTTGGTATGGGGGCCCTCCAACCTTGCTCTTAAACTGCTAAAATACTCAGCTACAAAAACTCATTCACTCCAGGAAACGCAAAGAAATCATTAAACAAAATCTCTATCTTTAATTATCTGAAAATAATAATCTTCAAGTTTTTCTACATGTTCTAACTATGAATGTCTCTCTTTAAATAGGAAAAATAATAACAATATAAGGTAAAAAGTATGAAACAACCATCATTAATGTTATCCCACTTCATCAGGTCGAAGCCAACCATTAGTTACAAGAAATCTGGAAGAATTCCAAAAAAATCCTAAAACTGCCCATTTTTAATAGGGATTTCTAGGTGACAGGTCAAGTTTGACCAACGTTGACTGGGCCTATATTTGCTCATTTTGATCAAACAATAGTTATTCATCCATCCGTGGTTCCTAATATTTCCAAATATGTATTCATGGCGCGTTCAGGTGTCTTGCACATATCACTTTAATGGAACTATTACGGGAATCTTCAATCTAATCTAACATTAATTTTAAAACCCATTTTTACAAAAATTTCTAAAAATTGAAAAACTTAATCTAATTACCTGAATATGAAAAATAAAGGTAAAATGAAGCATATATGAGTGGAATAAGGTGGAATATGATGGTAAGTAAGTGGGTTTATGATAAACAAAATTGACAAAAATTGAGGGCTAACATCTCCCCCTTGCTGATTCTGAAGCATGTCCTCATGTTTGCTTCCTTTGCTTGGACCTTCTGAGTGTTGATGTCCCTGCTGAACCTATAGTTATACCTATAGCATTCTGTTTTGCAGCTTGAAGTAAAATGTCAATGCCCTCATGCCCCCCTGTTTTATAGATGGCTAATTTTACCTTTTGTTTTTCATATTTGTATTGGCACAATTTCTTCTCTTTTAGCCATCTATAAGCTTGTTTTGAAATGAGCATGTTTTGAGTTTCAAGCTTTTTGAATTTATTTTCCAATTTATTGTTCTCTTTGGCCATTTTATTGTTGTTTTCCCTATACATCTTGTTTTCCTTCTTTAAGTATCTTTCCATAATTTTAATGTCCCTTATCTCATCATCGAATTCTGTTATTTTCTTCAGATCTTCCTCATTGTGCAACTCTTCTCTTTCCTCTTTAGCATATGCATGATGAAGTGGCTTCTATCCAATGATCCCCAAAAGAAGAGCCCTTTTCTATAGGCTCTTCCTAAACTCCCTTTTCCAAATTTTGTATGATTTTATCGATTTCCTTTGATATATGTGGATGTTCTTTCTCAACAATCTCATGTTCTCGTTCTTTCTCAACAATCTCAAGTTCTAGTTCCTTCTCTTGGTTACTTGGTCCTTCTTGTGATCTCCTCCTTGGTTTCCATGGGATAGACAAAAATGATTTTTCTTTTTCTACCATGACACTATCTTGTTTCTTCATAGATCTTGTTCCAAGATATGAAGGGGAATTCATAATGCTTTTTGTAATATGTAGCTGCTCAAGCCTTTCTTCACTCCCTATTTCCTGATCTTCAAAGTTATTTTTGGCCAAGAACTCCTTCCAAGATGTCCCTTTGTTTCTCACTTGATATTGAACAAGTATTTTAACCAACCCATAATTGTTGAGCTTTTGTTTTGTTTTTGGATCCTTCTATCATTTTAATCAGACTCCTTGAAAAGAAGTAAGGGATGTTGATTTTGCAATCTCCTTTAATATGTTGTAGCAATTTTATATGATAAAGATAAACTAGGCTATTCCTATTGTCACAAGTGAAATATTTTTGGATGATTAGAACTAATTCGGACCAAGGCTCCCTGAACCAGTCCCTTTGAATTCCCTTTGATCTATCAAAGGTGTCTTTCCTATGTTTTTCTATGAAAAAGGTCCAACCTTTCTCCTTAAAATGCAACCTATTATGATAATCTTCCCCTTCCAAAGGAATTTCTAAAGCCTGATATATGAATGTTGGTTTTATTGATATGGGAAGGTCACCCACTTTGGTTTGCCCATTTTCAAAATTTTTATGAATTCCTATGTAATCTTGTCATTATGGCCATTAAATTTCCTTAGGAATTCAAGTAATCCTGCTTGAAACAAATTTTATATTGCATCTTTGCTCCAATTTTCTAGTTTGAACTCTCTAGATTCCATTTGTGTTGCCATGTGCTCTGTATACCAATCAATATATCCTTGTCATGTAAATAACCTCATAAAAATATATATGACAACAAAATATGCAACAAGAAGTTTTGGTAAATTTACTTACCAATCCTCCCTAGGTTGTTAAATCAAACAAATGAACTCTTCAATCTTTGTGTATGCTACCTTCTGCTATGATTTTTATGCTCTCTAAATGAAGGAAAAAAAACTCAATGTGTAAAGACCCAAAACACAAAATATTTTCCTCACTGTCTTTCAATTCGTGTTTTTTTTCTCTTTGTTTTGCAAAGTTTACATTGTGCAAAGTATGAGAAAGAAAGGAAAAAGAAGTCCTATGTTCTAAAACATGCATGCTGTAAACATTCATTGCACAAATCATTTAACGATTTTTGCATGAAGAAATCATTGTTTGATACCTGAACTAGAAGAGGAACTTTGTTGAGAACTCTGTGTTAATGACTTCTCTCCCTGTTAGTCATATAGTTCAATTAAAACTACCTCCCTATCATTTTGAGAAATTGTTGACTCTTCCAGGTGGCAAAGGATTTTAATGACAACAAATAGCAAACAATCCCGGAACTAAAGTATCATATGACACATTTCAACTAAATTTGAAGTTCGATTTTCAAAATCATTTTCGTTTAATTGCTGAGGGAGCCAACGCTTACCTTCACTAGGAGTTCTCTGCGTAATTCAAGGGATTCTCTGCGTAATTGATGGTTTAGGTTGGAGCTTAGCACAAAACCTTCTTCAAAACACTATTAAATTCCTTCTTAACTCTCCATACTTCTCGACGCTGCCCTTATTTTGCTGTGTCTCTTCTTATTTCTTTGTGCTTCCCTTGTTTCCTACAATAAAAAGGGTTTGTACACTGCTCCTTTCACAATTTCCATGGCTCAATGATTTCTCTATAGCTCAGAGTGTATGAAAAATTTTACAGCGTATTCTCTACTGCCAGGAGTAGCTCTTCCCTATGGCTCTGGAGTAGCTCTTCTACGTCTCGGGACTGCATGAATACATTGTGTTTTGGAGCTGAATGAGCGATGATGACCACAAAGCATTCCTTTGAAAATTTGACCCTTTTTTATTTGCCCCTTTAATGTTGACTTTCAAACGCTGTCACAACATGATTTATGGTTCTGTACTTGTTTGACATTTGTTCAATTAGGACCTTAGGTTATGATTTATGTTATATGTACCATACGCATATCTTCAATACACGCCTTCAACGCCTTTCATACCTTCAAAGCATTTCTTCAACACATTTAGTATACTCATATCATACCATTATGTGCACCTTTTCTTGTTGTGTTTTTATCATTTTCATTTGTCCTTTGTTTATCATATGTACTCATGTTTTTTTATTTTCCTTTGTTTATCATATGTACCTATGTATTTTTTAAAATGACCATAGTTTTAGGTCATTTTAAATCAAATATCTTTACAATGATACTAACTTTATGACTTTGATTTTGTAGATCCATAACCTGATCTTTCTTGGTGGTATAGACAATCAAAAGGAAAGAGATGTGATCAACAACATTAGCAAAAATTTGTAAATGATATAGTTGAGATATGAATGTATGGTAGAATATTGAATTAATAAATGTGTAGGTATAATGTATATAAATGGTGGAGATGTGAATGTACAGTGAAATAATGAAGCAATAAATGTGTAAGGTAATGATATAATGTATATCGCTAAAAATTTGCATATTCAAGTTTTTAAATGAAATTATCAATCTTATGAAAAAAATTCAAAATCAAAGGCTTTAAAAAAAATAAAACTTACAGTATTTTCCTTTGATAGCTCATTTCTTTGTTGGAAATAATACTGAGAGGGGGGGTGAATCAGTATTATCACATCAATAAAACTTTTTCATTTCCATATTCAGATTCATATAATGTACTTCCACAACTTCTTATGATTCAGTTAGTTGATCCTTAATGAGTGCATTAGAACATTATCAACCATATTAACAATTAACAGGTGTAGTAAAATAGAACAGATCATCACACATAAGCCACACACATGAACACCATGATATAAGGTGGAAACCCAATGTGGGTGAAAACCACCTGCTGCAATATGTCTCTATCTTCTTTCAATTAGAAACTTCTTTTTACAATTGTACTGGTGCAGTCATTTACCAATTCGCAGGCTGCAACCTGCAGAGAGCTACAACCCTCTCTCGTTTTCCAGACTCTCCTGGAAAGGAGCTACAACCCCCTTAGCTCTTGCACTAGCCAAGATACTAGTACGTAGGTGTTTGCCTACAGAAGGCTACAACCTTCTCTTTCTTCCAGGGACCACGTTTCATAATTTTTTTAGACTGGATCCATGAACATCAATCAATCATCAAGAATTTCTGCATCAAACAATATCCTTTTCACCAATTAGCACTGAATCAAGTAGACACTTCTCTGATAGCTGTATCCAAATCACAGTAACTGTAACCACACACCAAATCTAAACCCAGAACAAAAAGTACTATCATTCAAGCTTAAAGATTAAGACCCATCAATAGAACTTATCCTTCTCCTTGCACTCAGGTTCCTTCTTTATTCAGATCTAGATCTGCACCATAACCCAATCACAGTATTCCAGATCTAGCACTTTATCAGATATTCAATAACAATTCAGATGATGCTTTGCCAAATTATCTCCTTCCCCTTTTATAGTCTTAGGCCTTTCACAATACCACGGTCCAAAACCATAATAACACAATACCATGAACCCAATACTTTGGATCAACACTTTTGGATGCATTACCACGGACCAAAACCATAGGATCAAAAAACTGTCAGACTAATACCATGAACCAACCATGAAAGTGCGTGAACTTTTCTCCGCATGAAACAAACTTTTCTCTACATAAACTTACGTGAAATTTTCTCTACATGAAATAAACTTTTCTCTACATAAAATTCCGTGAACTTTTCTCTACATGAAATAAACTTTTCTCTGCATAAAATTCCGTGAACTTTTCTCTGCATAAAATTCCGAGAACTTTTCTCTACATGAAATAAACTTTTCTCTGCATAAAAGTCCGTGAACTTGAAAATAACTTTGCTGCACTATAATTTATCATCTGAGTGATTTTCCATCAAGGACAACACTTGTCTCATAATGCCAACAGACCCATAGTTAGTGCTTAAAACTACAAATGGTACCTATTTACTTAACTAGAGGCAAAGCATTCCCTTAAGACGTTATTGTGGTTCAAAGTGTCATTCTTGGCCTTAAATGCCTAGAAGCTTCCTTTAGGGACAAAATCTTGGATTTCTTCCATTAAGCATATCGAGGGTCCAAATACTCATATTTACTGTTCAAAACCTCATAATCTTGAAAATCCCCATCCAGAGAACAAGGATACCTTAGAAGGGTCATTGATTCCTAAAAGCTTCCTTTAGGACCTAAGACCTAGGTTTCCACTCTTAATCATGTCCAAGAATCTAATACCCATACCCAATGCCCAAAATCTCCTAAGATCCCTTTGAGAGGTCATCTACAACGGTTTGAGGTGAATTCATGAACCTTGATCTCCAAAAGATGCCTAAAATATCAAGAGGTCGAGTGCGATGGTTTGAGGTGTCATGTTTTTCCCTAGATACCTAGAGGATTGTTTTTTGAGTAAGGCTTGGAATTCCTTCTTGATCACATCACACTGTTAAGAGCCATGCCTAATGCTCAAAACCTAGTGAGGGATCTAAATTCCTTTCTTAAATGCCAAGGATATATAGTGTGGTGGTTCAAGGCATTGTTCATGTTTTTGGATGCTTGAAACCTTTATTTAGGACCTATGCATGGTTGTCTTCCCTATATTATTTCCAGAGCCCTAAGACACATACTTACTAATGAAAACCACCTAATGTCATTGAGATCTTCAATCTTAGGTTGTGGATACCCTTAGGAGGCCATATGCAACTATTTGAGGCAGGGTTCTTTATGGCTAGAAGCTTCCTTTAGGTACTAAGGTCCATGTTTCCTCCCCTAACCATGTCCAAGGCCCTAATATCCATACCTATTGCTCAAAACTACTAATAATACTTATACACCTAGTTAGAAGTAAAGGATGCTCTAAATAGGTCATTTCGATGTGTCATTCTTGGGCCTAAGATACTAGAAGCTCCCTTTAGGACTTAACTCTTGAGTGTAATCCCCTAATCATATTAAGGGTCTAAAGACTCGTGCTTAATGTTCTAAACCTTGTAATGCTAACTATCCCTATCTAGACATAAAGGATACTTTGAAAAACTCCTTTGTGATGGTTCAACATGTTTTTCTTGGCTTTAGATGCCTAGAAGATTCCTTTAAGGCCTAAATCCTAATCATGTCCAAGGGCACAAGACCAATACCTAGTGCTCAATATATAATAATGATGCATCTATCCCTTTTTTAAGGCCAACGATCTCCTCGAGAGGTCATCTATGGTCATTTGAGGTGTAATTCATGACCCTCCCCACTAAACATGTCCAAGACACCCAAACCCATACCTAGTTATAAAAAATTCCTAGTATTGTTAATATACCCACTTGGAGCACACATATATGCTTAAGATGTCATATGTGGTGTATTAAAGTCTTGTTCTTGAACCTTAATGCTTAGAATATTCTTTTATCATTGTAAGACCTAGGTTTTCTCCTTTAAAGATGTTTAAATACCAAAGACTCGTGTATTTAATATAAAAATTCTCATAATGGCACCATATGCCTTCTCAAAGGAAAGGATAAGCTTGAGAAGTATTATGTGGTGGTTCAAGGTATGTTTCATAGCCATGCATTCCAAAAACATTACTTTAGAGTCCAATCACTATTTTTTCTCCTATAACCCTGTTAAGGGCCTCAAGACCCATACCTAGCACTCAAAATACTAAAACAATTTTCGTGTATGTACTTGGAAGATAAGGATGTCCTCTCTGGTAGTTTTAGTCATTTTTCTTTATCTATATGCTTAAAAGCTTCCTTTATAACCCAAGTCTTGTGATTTCTTCACAAACCATTTGAAAGTCCCTAAGACTAATACATATTGTTTAAATTTTCCTAATGTCACCAATATGTCCATTCAAAGGCCAAAGATATCATTTGGAGGTCATGTCTGGTGGTTTGAGGAGTTGTTCTTGGACCTTGATAGCTAGAAGCATACTTTATGTCGTAAGGACCAAATTTCCTTCCCTCACTGTCTCAAGGACCCTAATACCTTTACCTAATGCTCAAATCCTCTTAATTTCACTAATATCCCCACTTGGAAGTGAAATATATACATTGGTAAAAACAATTACTCACAATAACACGTGCATTTTAAGAATGCACGAGCACTTTATAAAGCACACACACACACTCTATAACATTTGTGCACTCCTTTAATTCAAATTATTTTTGGTGGGATTAGCAAATACAAAATACACATTTGCTAACTTGGTTGCTTTGAATTAGATTCCAAATGACAATGTTTATAGGTTTTGGTTGTAAATACATTAAAACCTCCATTTTCAAAATGGTTCTCAAATCTCTATTTTTCATTTTATAAGTTTGTACAAGCTACACAAATCCATTGGTAATAAAACTACACACACATATAGAGTCTACCATACATATTCCCCTTTGTGTGTGTGATGCAAAGACTATTTTTAATTTATTCTTGTCTCAACCTATATCAAAATATTAAAATACATACATCTTTTATTCTTTTATTCACTTAGCCATTTTTAGAAAATATTGTCATGATTCCATATGTAGAGTTGACAATGTAGATTCTACACACACTCACACACACATATTCTTGCTTTGACCTACATCAAAATATTAAATACATACATTTTTATTTGTTTATTCCTGCTATAGCTTTTTATTGTCTTGCCCGTATTTAGAAAATATTATACTTGCACTAATACAAGCCTTGTTCTATAACTTAAAAATAAAAATAAAAAGTGTTTGATTATGTTAAGACTCCCATACATTGCACTAAGGCAAAACCTTGAAATTTCAAGACTATAACGACTTCCGTAATTTTACAAAAATTAATAAAATTAATATTATAAATTTTGAAAAATTAGTTTTGCACGAGAATGACCCATTCTTTACAAGTGTATAATTTTTTTAAAGGAAATTCCTTCATTTAGGTACTCACCACCTATATTAATGGAACATAAACATTATATTTTACAAATTGAAATTTCACATATCCATACACAAATTTATTAAAAAAAATTGTATCTTCAAAATGATATCTAATTTTCTACATTTCATCTTTTCACACTATATTCAAATTCCTTGTGAGACTACTTAGAATCATCCCTCTAAGTTACAAAATGTTGTTTTTCCATGTTTGTATTTCCATTAAAATGTCATGCAAGACCATTAACTTGCTCACCCGTATTTGATATTAAACATTAGACCAATACATAATTATGTCAATTTATTCAAAAAGAAAACATTGAGTTGTCACAAAGTTAACTTGTGTGATTAAAAAATAAAAATAAAAATAAATTTAGATAGCCTAAAAATAATGATAAATTATAGTTAAGAAAAAAAGTAAAAATAAAATCCCAATTCCTTTTAGCACAAACATAAGCGTATTGCAGCAGCTAAGGGGGTAAATTGGTGATTGTCGTGATAAGAAGTTATGTAAACTATGGGATTCAAGGTTCAAATTCCCCAATTAGCCGATTCACGTAGGATGGGCATACATAGGCATCTAGAGGCATAATGGTAGTAGTATGAATTGACCTTGTGTCACGAGAGTATGAAATCGACCTAATTGTTGATTCCTCTAGTAAAAAAAACACAAATGTATTGCTAACAACCATATTGCATTGTGAAGGAAAGTCAATGTCTATTAGAAAGAAATCCAACTCATATTAACTTTCATTCTAGCACAAGTAGATGCATCCTTTCAAGGAAAATCCTAAGTTTAAAATATTTCTAAAAATGCTTAGTTATGCAAGTTTGTTGAATGCGTGGAGATATTTGATGGAGACTATATGGACACATGGAATAATGTTTTCATTATGTACTTATTTAAGGAATTTAATCGTTGTAGTATTTCTTGTTGTGCCATTGAGAGGTATGTGTTGAGTACCACACATTCTACGAAAAGCCCCAGAGCTCACTCGTTGGGTGATGCTAAGGGTGGGTTCTCTCCAAATATTTCCATCAGTAGAAGTGCAGGGTTGCAAGCTGAGAAGGTCTAACCACAAATAACTGATAGGGGTGGAAGTTTAATCACTTTTACATAAAATATATGCAATTTTTTTAAAGTAATATCTAAATGTATTGATTAAAATTTTTTCACTAAGAATAATCACAGCTCTTCCTCCTTTGGATACTTCACTCCCTTCTTTGTCCTTCCTTTGCTCAACTAAGGAAATTGTGATGTATTTGGTCATAAAATTTGCTCCTAACCTTACATAATAGGGGATGATATGTTATCACGTAACTTATAATTTCTAAAAGTGGATCCAAAGTTGACCCCATATTGTTGATAATTTTGGTAGTGATGTCAAGGTCAGAGGGCTGAGCTAGCCAAATGGTAGGTCGAGCTAGCCGAATCAAAGAAACACAGAGGGCCGAGAATTAATGGCAAGGGGGGAGATTGTTGTTGATTGTGTTTTCAGTGATGTCAAGGTTAAAAGGCTAAGCTAGCGTAATGGTAGGTTGGGCTAGTCAAATCAGAGCAACGTTGAGGGCCAAGTAGGTCGAGCAAGCAAATTAAGTCGTGAAGACAACAAAATCCAAGAAGGCCTATATGGTTAGGCGGACCAAAAGGCTAGCACTCAAGAGATAAGAGTCTATTGAACCATGGAGTATCGACATTGTTCAAAGACACAAAGACCCTTTAACAACTTGATATTCAATATTCAACCTTGCCCATTGGAAAGAGTGATTTTATTGATAGGTGGAAACATGGATGTGGTGCTAGGTGGCGAAGAAAATGACGTTACATCAATAGGAGGCCAGGTAAATTGGTGCATGCACTAAATGAAACATCAACGACAAAGACTCACCACCACCAGCAACATCAATGGCTTTGATCGATGTTAAGTGCACAACACATGTAGGGGTTAAAAAATGATGAATCCAATGATGGAGAAAACACAAGATCAATTGTCATGGGACAGGTTATAAACAATAATGTGTGATGGATCCAATAATTTAAATTTCATAAATCCAACATCCATGTTCACATCAAGATCACACATGTATGGTAATTAACATAGGGAATGTACCCAATTTGATATGAAATGGAAGAGGTGTGATGTGGATCAACGTGGATGATAGGTGGCAAAGATTGTTACACAACAACAATGGATGATGACACGTGGTAGGTGTTTCTGAGAGATTTGGAAGGCTGAATGTACCGTTGGAAAGTGACATATGGCAAGTCCTAATTGGCTGTAATATACTATGTGGCAAGTATAGTGGCAAGTGAGGTGGAAAGGTGGGACATATTGTGCCGTGATAGATTAAAGCTCTGGAATAGGTTTTTTTTCCAGACTATATGGTTCTTCCAATATTTGATAAGGTGTATCTCTAGGTCACAATGGGAGGTCATGTGAAGCTCAACCATGGTGCTTACAAGGTTAAGGGGTTTCGATTCTCAACAAGTTGAAAAGAGGAACAAATTGAAAAATTTTCGATGCCCAGTATGATCACCCAACAATTACATCACATGGTCACATGAAGTTAAGGTGCCCAACGCTGAGCTATGGGCATATCAATGTACCGGTAAATTGAAAAAGAAATACAAGGCAAACCTTTGATGCACAATATGCTTAATTTATTGGTTATAATGTTTGGTCAAGAAAGAAAGAAATCATCTCAAGAGCTAGTGGCATATCACCATGACAAAACAAAGCGAAAACCCGTGGTCTTGAGCTTAGGTCATGTACATGGGAAAAGTAATAGGAAAAATGCAAAAGGGAAGATTCAATAAACATAACATAAGAGGAAAGGGATTCTATGTGTGAAAAGAGATTTCTCATTGTGTTGAAAAGATTACATAATGAGACTCAGCTAATACACAAAACCATGGGTAAATACTATGAGTTGATACCCATAGTAAAAGAAAAGGCTCATGGAAGAGTTCATGTTGTATAAGTACATCGTTGAATAATTGGTGATGTTGTTGATATAGTGAATATGTGAGAGGGAGTAATTGCAATACTAAAAGACTATATAAAGAACAAAAAGCAGTGCATTTGAGTACAACAAAATTGCTACGAAAGTGTAAGAGGGATGCAATAGTGAGAGCTACAACAATTAAATTTGTTGAGTGACTGCAAAAATTGGAGTGATTGTTGAGGAGGAAAAGAAAGAGCATAACAAAGAGTGAACCATATTGTAACAAACATTACTTAAATCAAAGATCGAGAGAGGACTAGAGTTCCTTGTAGGTGAGTGCCTACAAAATCTCAGGGATTGGTGTCTCTAGCAAGTTGCAACCTACAAATTTGTAAGGGGATAAGAGTTTGCTGCAAGTGGGTGCTTGCAAACCTTGTAACTGTATGTTGATGCCTACAATCATCATAAAGAACACAATATTTTATTTTTTTCTCCCGTATGGATTTCCACGTTAAACCTATTGTGTTATATGTGTTAATTCGATTATTTGTGGCTTATTATTAACTGCTCATTTTAATATAGTGAAAAGATATAAGAGTAGAAGTGAAGGTCTTAAATAGTATGATTCACCCCCCACCCACCCTCCCCTTCTCAGTATTCAATACATATGACTATTAGAAAGATGCTAATCTACACCCGTTCCATTAGTTTCATTCTCTTAATCTTTTTAAAACTGCTTTGTGGCTATCATTTGTTGTTTAATGCACGACTCTATACAGACTAGTGCAACAACAAGGAGGGGGTCCATCAATATTAACAATGACTTTTATAAAAATGGCACTGACCTCATGTTATAGTTTCAAGTTTATGACATTGATACAAAAAGGAGTACAACTTATACAAATCATGTTGAAACAATGTGCGCCTATTTGGAAAAATCAAGTTATGAAAAAGAAATGATTGCTTATTGCATGTTGTGATATCTACTTGGGCAAAGTTTTGATATTAAAATTGATTAACATAACTTGAAATACTTACTCAAACAAAAAATTTCATCCCCAAGCAATAAAAACAAGTCATCAAAATGTTAAAATATAATTTTGTAATAATTTATAAGAAAACCACAAAGAAATGATGGTAAATGCTCTCTCAACTTCCTCTCTCTTTACCCTTTTTCATAATAAAACAAAATGAACAAACCTTCATGAAAATATATTCTGTTATTTTTATTATCTAAAAATAATTGACTGAATACTTTGAGAGTCATAATCATAAATTGAATCAATAATAAAGAAAAGATAAAGATATACTCATTATCCTTCCTAAAAAGATAATTAAACACTTTGAAAATAATAATCATAGATTACATAAATGTTAAAGATAAAATTGACAATATATTTATTCTTAATAATTTAAGCATCACTTGTCTATCCTCCTTTGCATGACACGATTGGTGCTCCATTGAGACAATGAGTGGAGCAAACAAGAGGAGTTGGAGGCTAGGGTTTTAGGAAGCCTGACCTTGACCCTGCCAAACCTATAGGAGAAGAATAAACCAGAGGCCACACCTAGTGGTAGATGGTGGCTGAGCAAAGGATGAGCTGCACGATGGGGGAGACAGATCCCCTCCTATAGAAATGTAGTAGCAGGAGAATCAAGCCAGTACGACGTAGTAGGTGGGAATGGGGGAAAAGGTAAAGGGATACCGGTTTTGGGAGTCAAATGGCGGGCAAGACTGGGTGGGAGATGTCTACCAAGGGCTACAAAAAAAACCCAGATTCGTTATCCCCAATAATAAATTGGAAGAATATAGAAGGTACATGAAGGACCATGCACTCATCTAGAAATTCATAGGGGCATGGCTGGCAGAAAAAGAATTGATAAAGTGGATTCAACACTGATGGTGATCCAAGAGGATATCGTCATATCAGTTACACAAGTATAGTGTCGTCGTCAGCATTCAGTCTGATGTCGTTCAGTTTCGACAGTGTTGTTTATGGTTCAGGTTGTTGAAGTGATGTCAATGGTTTTCATGGTGATATGGTTTTGTGCTTGGTTTTCAACATGAGGTTATCGTCAGTTGATCTAGATCTTGAGGGGAGGCCCCCAAGATCTAAAAGATTGAAATGGATCTTGGGAGGAGAGGCCCCCAAGATCTAAAAACTTGAATTGCCAGAAGAAAAAGAGGAGAATGCCCAATAAACAAAACCACAAAGAAACTTTTTATTAAAATTGATAATAACTGTAAAGGCAACATTGTGGCGGACAATCTGTCCTTTTACAAAATGTGACTTGTTACTTATAGTATTTTTTTAGTTATAATACCACGGGTCAATTCCATGGGTGAATGAATACCATGGGTGGATTTCACAATACCACAGGCCAATTCCATGGGTGAAGGAATACCATGGGTGGATGTCACAATACCATGGGCACTTACCATGGGTGGATGCCACTTACAATACCATGGTTGGATGCCATTTACAATACCATGGGTAAATTCCATGGGTCGATGAATAATATGGGTGGATGAGTACCATGGGTTGATGCCATTTTCCATTCAGATCATTCCTCCCTCCTTAAGAAGCAATGGTCCCCATTGCGTAAAGTTCCCTCCTGCGAAGCCTTTGTTGAATAAGAAGAGCTACTGAAGATAAGGGTTTTATGTGGTTAACCCATAACCATGATGAACGAAGATCAGAGGATAGAGATACCTTGTAATGCTTGTGACCAACTATGATGATGACAGTGTGCGGCCAAGCAAATGGACTTCGATGAAGTGTGGGTTTGTGGATGACCCATAACCATGACAAATGAAGATCCGAGGATAGAGATACCCTGTAATGCTTGTGACCAACTATGATACTAACAGTGTGCAGCCTAGCAAATGGACTTCGATGATAAGGATTTTATGCGGTTGACCCATAACCGTGATGTTGGTTGTTGATGAAGTAGTAGGTGCCTACATAGCCTAGGGTGGGAGGGCACGTCTCCAAATAACCTAAGTCGAATGCTGCTATGTTGAAACTGATGAATGTGAAGCAGGTGCCTACTAAAGTGGGGTGAGAGGGCACGTCTCCAATGGGAACCCACTCCGAACGCTGCTCCAGAATTAAAATGGGCATAACTCAAACAATATAACTCAAAATATTTATCATAACCTGTTTTTGGAAGCAGAAGGAACATTTTGTATCTTCTAATGTGATGGAAATCCTTATTTGGACACTCTAGAATCTCAGATTCGCTCTGCAATTGTTTTCCGCCATCACAAAAGTTGTGAAAAATAGTTGATTTTAAATCAACGATATCTCCCACATCCAAACTCCGATTCGACCCATTTTTTTTTTAATTGGGTGATTTTTCAAGAGGAGCTTAGATATAAAATGCTTTTTTCTGAAATTCTGCACCAAAAAATTCAAAAAATGATAGGAGAGTCGCCGTCCACCAGTTGTCGTCAGAAAAAAATTCTACAACATAGCTGATTTTAAATCAGCGATATCTCCCTCATCTGGACTCTGATTCGACTGATTTGTTTTTTGAATTTTGGTATTTTTTCACAAGGAATCCAGATCTGGTATTTGATTTTGTAAATTTTGTACCAAATGTTTTAGATATGATCTGCAAACTCGCTGCCCAAAAACATTCCTGCAAAAAAAATGAAAAAAGAAAAATTCTTCCCGCTTGGCCCAAGAAAATGCTCTGTGGAGGATGTAGCACATGCCTGAAGTTTGTTGAATATTGTTGCAAAATTTGAAACTGAAATATGCATCAAACCCTCATTCCCATGGAATCATAACCTCCTCTGATACCACTGATACAAATCTTGAGGGGAGGCCCTCAAGGTCTAAAAGATTGAAGTGGATCTTGGGAGGAGAGACCCCCAAGATTTGAAAACTTGAATTGCCAGAAGAAAAAGAGAAGAATGCCCAATAAAAAAAACCACAAAAAATCTTTTTATTAAAACTGATAATAACTGTAAAGGCTACATTGTGGTGGACAATCTATCCTTTTACAAAATGTGACTTGTTACTTATAGTATTTTTTTAGTTACAATACCACGGGTCAATTCCATGGGTGAATGAATACCATGGGTGGATTTCACAATACCACGGGCTAATTCCATGGGTGAATGAATACCATGGGTGGATGTCGCAATACCATGGGCACTTACCATGGGTGAATGAATACCATGGGTGGATGTCACAATACCATGGGCACTTACCATGGGTGAATGAATACCATGGGTGGATGTCACTTACAATACCATGGTTGGATGCCATTTACAATACCATGGGTAAATTCCATGGGTCGATGAATAATATGGGTGGATGAGTACCATGGGTTGATGCCATTTTCCATTCGGATCATCAGTTCCTCCAAGATTTGGTCATCGACATGTGGTTGTCGTCCACTTTGCAGGATTTGGGTGTTGACAGGTTTGTTGTCATGTGACGATTGTTTCTAATGTTGCTTTGTGACATTAGGTTGTAAATGGGTTATTTAAAAAAAACCTTAATGTAAAACCTAAGCTAAAACCCTAACCTAAACCATAAATTAATGCATTAAAATGTCAAAACCTAAGTCCTAACACCTAAAAATACATTAAACCCTAATCCTATACCTATCAGACCATATTGCGATACAAACTATGTATTAAAAATACATAAGACCTATGTTATAAACCCTTGGGCTATTTATATTACATTGAAATCACATTACAAAACAATACAAAGTAAATATCAATCGTAACCGTGGGCCTTAACTGTGCGGGTATGGAGACCGTCGGACGGAGAAGGCATGTGAACAGAGTCTAACCGTCAGGAATAAACCATCGGGCTTGGAAATTGCGCGGGGAAGTTAACTATGACCGCAACCATGTGAACAACAGTGGGGTAGTTTAACTCACAATTGTGGTTAGCATTAACCGCAGCGAGTAGGAAAGTCATAACCATGTCATGTGTGTGGTGGTTAGTCGTCGGAGTTAGCATCGAGAGTCAGGACCATTAGTGGAACCGTTGGAGCCCAAACTGCCAGGGTTATCCACCTACGTTCACATGCACTATCAGTGCTTCCTCCGCCTGGTGATATAAAAACTAACAATTTTTATTTAATATAAGGTCTATTTTGGGTTTTGTTGTGTTTTGCATTAACACTAATTCAAACACCTTGTAACTTATCCTAAGGTGGAAAAACATGACAAGACTGAGACCTCATAAACCCAAAATTTAGCCAATTCATCCCAAGTTTATTCCAAAGAAGTTTGAATGTACTTGTAGGGCTATAAGAGGCAGTTTTTTCTCATTGCAAAGAAGGAGAATGGTTTTGGGTTTTGTATGTAGGTTCTTGAGGTTATAGTCAATTTTGTTTTCAATGTAACAGGAGCATCCAGAGTCAAAATTGGGAACCGTGATAGGCATTGGAAAGATGGTTCAGAGAGATATCTTATGACAGTGACCAGAAGTGCCTGCGTGCACATTCATTTTGGTCAAATTTTTGTGTAATTGACCTCTTTAGTTTCAATCCTAATAAAGCAGTCATCCATCTTGAAAGTGGACTCGGAGACATAGTCCATTAGGGATAAACTCCGTAATCAACCTTGTTGTGGTTCATTGTGTATTTGCTATTTACACTACTATTTTGCATCTTATTTATGTTTTCTCATCTGTTGTAAAGTCTTCTTCTCAAGCGGTTCTCATGCTTTCAGCACTTTCAGTTAACATTCATTTCATTGTTTGCATAATCAATTCTACATCAGTTTTAACATATGATCATTTCAGATCATATAATTTGGTATCAGAGCAGGTTGCATTTGTAGAATTTGCCATTGAATGTTAACCAGGTCAAAGTGGCAACGTGGAGAAGGAATCCTCGAGCAGACTGATCCAGAGATTGGAAAGCGAAGAGTTGTTCATAAGTTGACCATGACAGGATATGATGCAGGGGAAAATCAAAAAGCTATGATGAGTGGTGAACAGTTTCAGCAAGCATTCTTGACTATGCAATAGATGTTGGGAGAACTCTATGAAAAAAAGAAGGCGAGAGATGCAACTTCTTCTTCAAAAACATCGAAGAAGGACAAAGGTAAAGGCAAGGCTGATAAACCACCTTCACCTCCATCATCTCCATCATCATCATCTTCTTCTTCTTCTAGTGCAAAATCTGAAATAGAAAATAAACCTATGAAAACATCTCTTTTGAAACTTGAAGTAAAATTTGAGTTACCTATTTATGATGATGAAATGAATCCTGAAAAGCTAGATAACTAGAATAAGCGATTAGAAGTGTATTGTCGTATTCAGAACATTTCTGACGATAAAACGAAAATTCAGTTAGTTACACTTAGAATGAGGGGAACAACTTTAATACGGTGGGGAAGTAAAACTCAGATAGATGTAAAGCGGAAAGGTAAAGTCATCTCTTCATGCTCTAGGTTTTTAAAAGCTCTTAGGAAACAATTCTATCCTTTAGGATATATGCAACACGCTGTTATTGATTGGCAGCATTTGAGGCGAGGTAAAGGTTAGAGTGTTCAGGAGTTTACTTAGGAGTTCAGAAAGAAAGCATTGGGCATATCCTTAGAAACTAGATAGAACTCAGCCAACGTATGGTAGACATCCAACAAAAGATGATAAACGAGGGAAGAATGGAAGAAATGGTGCAAGAGGAAGGTCTACTGATTAACCAAATGGAGGAACGAAGATAGCAGGAAGAAATTATGTGGAGGAAAAAATCGAGGGTGCAATGGCTAAAGGAAGGAGAACGCAACACGAGGTTCTTTCATAAAGCTATGGTGAACCACAGGTAGCACAACCACATTTACTCTCTTAAAAATGCAAAGGGACAATGCATAACAGAGCATGAAGAGATGGAAGGATTGTTGGTCAATCACTTCAAGGACCTGCTCACTGAGAACATGGAAAACAAGAAGGAAGCCACTCAATGAATCACTCAGCAAATCCCTAAGAAGGTAACAGTAGATTAGAACAAGGCACCGATGTGGGCGGTCACCAAAGAGGAAGTTGAGGAAATCGTGAAAGGTATGCCAAAGAACAAATCCCCAGGCCTCGACGGTTTCACTGATGAATTCTACTGAGATACCTGGCCATTCATGGGGCAGGATATCATGGAGGTCATCGAGGAATCTAGATGTAAACAAAAGGTATGTCCTAGCCTCAACTCTACCTTTACTACGTTAATTCCTAAGTCAGCTAAATCTGAGGATCCTCAAGGATTTCTCCCAATTGTCTTGTGTAATGTCATTTACAAGATTATTGCCACCATGATTGTCAAACGCCTGAAACCATTCCTCCCGAGTCTCATTTACCCGGAACAAACAGGCTTTGTGGAATGTCGCCAAATCCTTGATGGCTTTATTTCTTCACAGGAGGTAATCCACTCCCTCAAAGACCAAAAGCTCCCATGTATGATGATTAAACTAGATATTTCAAAATCCTATGACAGATTGAGTTGGGGCTACCTCACGATCATCCTCAAAGCATATGGCTTTTCTCAAAGATGGATCAGTTGGATCCTAGCACTGATATCCACACTGATCTTCTCCATCCTGCTTAATGGAAACCCCACCAAGACCTTCAACCCATCCCAAGGTCTGAGACAAGGGAACCCGATTTCCCCTTCCTATTCAACTTAGCAGCAGATGGGATGGGTAGGTACATAAATCAATAGGTAAGCTCCTCCTAGCTCCAAGGGCTAAGAATTTAGGGGAATGACCTGCCCAGCACCCACCAACAATTTTTGGATGATATCATGCTCTTCTACCAAGCCACCATGAGGGAAGCCAGTAGTATAAGAAATATCCTTAATACCTTTATGGAAGCCTCGGGAACCATGATCAATAATGATAAATATTGTATATTCTTCTTCAACACCCAAGTAAATGTGAAGACCTACCTTGCTAGAATCCTAGGCTTCAGTATTGGCACCCTACCCACTGAATACCTGGGTATGCCCCTCTCGGACACCCCGCTAAGAAACAAATGCTGGAAAACATCCTCCAAAAATTACAGGGTAAACTCAAAAGTTGGACCTTTCGTTCCTTAAACATAGACGGAAGAATTGTCCTGCTCAAGGCAGTTTTGCAATCGATTCCCATCTATCAACTATCAGGAATGGCGGCCCTAAAAGGAACATGTGCCAAAATGGTTGACATCTTAAAAAAAATTCCCCTGTGGAGGTGGCCAACAACTCAGGAAATGGGCTCTGGTGTCATGGTAGGGCCTCACCAAGAAAAAAGAGGAAGGAGGATTAGGACTCAGGGACCCCTACCTCCTGAACCAAACCATGGGAGCCAAACTTTGGTGGAGATGGATGAATGGGGGTAACAACCTATGAAAGAAAATATGGACTCGCAAGTATAGCATGCCTTCGAAAGAAGAGGATATCCTTATACATCAAGACCCCCCAAAGGGATCAACGATCTGGAATCTAGCAGTAAACAATAGACACCTAATACAACAACACGCCTTCTGGGAAGTTCGCAATGGGAAAACAACTCGCTGTTGGGCGGACTCTTGGTAGCAAAGAGAGAAACTAGGAGAGAATCAGGAGATCATAGAAATATATCAGTAGATCCAAAATAGTAATACATAGGTAGTGGAACAGTACTGGAAGGAGGAGCATGGAGAGGTAAGTTGGCGAAAATGCAAGACTAGAGAAGACTGGGAACAAGCGGTAAATGCAGAACATTGGAGCAAACTAAACAAAGAATTAAGGACAAGGCAGATAACGATACGTCACGATGATGACATCCTAAGATGGGGACATACCACCAAAGGCACTTTCTCCATAAGCGAAGCTTATGATATTGAGAACCAGTAGGAGCAGGAAGAACATGATAAAATATGGGACAAAATTTGGAAGGGGGGGTGGTGGCCAAAAGTAACCCACTTCCCATGGATTGTCTGCAAAGGGAACATCCTGACCTCAGATCAATTACAGAAAATAGGATTCCAGGGACCCTCCCTTTGCGAGCTATGCAACCAAAATGGGGAAGATATGGAACATATCCTCAACAATTGTCCATTTGCATAATAGAAATGGAGACAAATGCGAGAAATTTTCGAAAGGCTAGATAGAAATCCAACCAATATCAGAGGAACAATATCAATATGGCAAAACCACATCTATTCCAGCCCCATGGCAAACAGGGCTTGGACCCTAAGCCTGGGATTCACCCTATGGGCCATATGGAAGGAGATAAACCACAAAATTTTCAAGCATAAGACGACCTCACAGGAAAAAGTGTGGGAAGGTATTGAACAAAACATCAGAGAAACAATCCTGGCAGAATCATGGAAAGAAGAAGATTGGTAGGTGTCACTCCAAGAAGGACAAATACTACAAAAGCTAAATCTAGCACTGGGAATGATCAACAACAACGCATGGAAGACAAGCAAAGTTGTCGTGAGCTCCAGGTCACACTTTTCCACTATGGTCGAAGGAGTCACAAAGCTTAACGTCGACGAGGCCTCCAAAGGTAACCCGAGCGAAGCAGGTCTTGGGGGCCTCTTCTGAGACTCCCAGGCCCATACCCGCTTCATCTATGCTAAAATTTGTGGGATTGCTAGCAACAATTAGGCGGAGTTCGCTGCAATTAGACAAGGCCTTCTAATAGCTATCAGACTGGGGTACAGAAACCTGGAAGTGGAGGGGGATTCTCGCCTAGTAATCAATACAATGACAAAACTCAACAATGGCACTAAGTGGGACAAACTTAGTCAAAGTTAGAGAACAACAAGATTAATTCCGGAAATAGGGGAAATTAACCCCAAATTTGACTACATTCAGGCTAAACATGTAAGGAGAGAAGGAAACAAGGGAGCAGATTTCCTTGCAAACTAGGGATGCACCCATCAGTAGGATTGATTGGAGAAACAATGGCCAGTCCAACCAAGGGAAACAACCTTTGAAACCTTGGAGACAGTCCTGAAACAAGATTGTAGGCAATATGAGGGGAGACAAAATCAGACAACCCAAGCCCCTGATCGAGATGAGGGCAGTGTTAGAGGCCCTAGACTTGAGTTGACATGGGAAGTACAGTGAAATTCATTGCAACCATACCCCACATGCTCAAGGCAATGAGTGCGGTGTCCTCTACCTTGATTGCATGGAAGGTGGGCTCGCAAGGAGGCAGAGGGGGACATAAGGGAAGGTGGTGAAGTGGGAAGGTGTATTGGACGTGCAAGGAAGGTGGAAGGTATAATGGTGAAGGAAGGAGCTACAAAGCAAAAGGGAGGGGAAGCAACAAAGGTTGTGGGCAACCGTCGACTATTGGGTATGTAGAATGGCCCTGGCCTTGTTTAATTCATAAGCTCTGGTTGGGTTCCAAGGGAAATCCCATGAGTTGGTGGGAGAGTTGTTGGGAAGGAGGGAGAGACGCGAGGCCACCCTAGCGAGGCTTAGTTCAGCCAGGGAGAAACTAGGGTAGGCAAGGGGGAAATATCGCCTAGCTCTATGCTATTTTTATTCTTCTCTCAAGCAAAAACTAGGGCTATGGCATGGTTAACACAGTGAGGAGCCTGGAAACAAGGCTGAACCAGAGTGACCAACCTGCGGGTAAAGGGAATCAAGGGCCAGCCCCGCTTGGGCACCTGAATGCAACTAAGTGAGGTAAGGGGGAGTTGCAAGTAGGGGGTTGGGATGCTAGCAGGGTGGGCAATGGGCTGAGCGAACCTGAGAAAATGGCAAGGAAGGACCATATGGTAATAATCAGGGACCCTAGGGGGCCTGAGAGGTAGAGAGGTGAGCCAAAAGCAGATGGGAAATGGCAGGCAGAGGCAAAGGTTTGCGGGTATGGGAGCACTAGCATCACCTAGATCTAGATGGGTATACGAGCCAGGATATGGCTGCAAGAGGGGGACCAATACCTGAACCAGGGTAAGGGTGTGAGGCAGGGAGATAAGCCCGAGGACTCCTGTTTGAATTCCATCATCACTGACCACCTGTGGGCACAGGGGTACCTCTGCCCGATGCAAGAGAAACATGGTAATGAAGTATGGTTATTACATTTGCACTGCATTGGGATGAATGATGTAGAGAATCTAACAATGTCGAAATGCATACAGGTTATAAGTCGGCAGGGTATGGCTCCAGCAAGACGTGGCCATGGTTGTGGCAACAAAGGCCCGAAACCCTGGGCAACCAAACGACCAAGCAGGACGGATGGTCGTAGGGGTTGCAAGGTCGCCAAGAGGATCATAGCTGAGGTAGCCGAGACATACAAAGAGGAAGTAGATGAGGGAATCCAAAAATTGACAGATGGATGGGAGGACTGGGTAAAGAATGAGCTGGAAACGAATGATGAAATTGAAGTCTGGAGAACAATGGTGCTTGATCTAGGAACCACAAGAGGGCGAATTACATAGTTCAAACACACCCTATATCTGTATTTTCTGATGAAAAGTCTGCTAGGCAAAGCAATTGAGCAAATTTCTATGGGGATGGCAGTGACCATGCAAGGCCTTCTCAACTATAAGAGAGACATGGAGAAGATCCTATTCCAACTGCATAAACAAGATGTTATGATGGACCGTATCGACCGACACATCCCTTGCATTAGGGAGATCTTTGGAATGCCAGAAGCAATTGCTAACGATCCTACCCTGTGGCCTCAGACACTGAGGAGTAGAACGACAAGAAAGATTATTCTACCTCTACTTAGTTTTGTTTATGCGGATAGCATTTAAATTTCCAGTTGTCTATGTTAGTTGTTATAGTTATATAGTTTGTTATCATGAGACTGAAACATACCTAGCTCTGCTAGAAAGGCTGAAGAAGTTATGTTTTTGGATGGCATATAATGCTGACCGATGGCCAACAGACTCAGTTTCCCCTCAGGATGAGTTGAGGCCACCAGGTAAAACTATGTGGTGTAAAATTGCCTTACATACATAATAGAAAATAGACGGTCATGCCAAATATTATAAAAAAATAAAAATTTAGTTATAACTCTATTAAAAATAGAATTAATAATAAATTTGTTCTTAATAATTTAAACATCAAACATAATCAAAACCCTTTTATACTTATCAGTAAGCTTCGTTGAGGATGTATGATAAATTAATTCTAACCATCCTATGAAATGGAAACCAAAATCCAACCCTCAAAAACAATAAAATACACTGACTTGAAAAAAGGGATTTCGTTGACTTTCTTATTGGGTGGGATTCTTTTCACATCTTCCCTTAGGATCCTTATTTTGTCCATATTCCCTCATATTCTTAATTTTTTTTTTCTAACATGATAATCATGAAATGTTATGAATAATAAAGAAGGGTGGTATATCCTAATCATCTTCAGTGTCATCATTTGGGCCGTGGTGCATGATAGGATTTTATACAAGTATACTTTATATATATATTATATATATTAGATATCTATATATATATATATATAATATATATATATATATATATATATTAATTTAAAATGTGTTCTTATGATAAATTGATAATTTAGAGAAAAAATTTCTCTGAGATCTAAAATCAAATTTAGTATTATAATATCAAGAGTAGATATATCGAGAATTCTCAAGATTAAATTTAATAGCTTTATTTAAATTTAGTGGTTGCCACTATAACACCAAGAGTAGACATATGATTTTGGGAGCCACTATAACACCAAGAGTAGACATATGTATCTTCGTGGCACTATACATCACTACCTAAAGTATGATAGTAAGGAAGTTAAGCTAATTGGCTTCACAAGCTCTGATTGGGGTGGTAGTGAGACCGATGGAAGGAACACTACTGGAGGATGATTTGGTCTAGGAGATGCTATGATCTCATGGTTGAGTAGGAAGAAAGATCTCGTTGCATTGAGTAATGCTAAGGTAGAATATGTAGCTACATGTGAAGTAGGAAAAGAGGATGTTTGGTTAAGGAAGCTTCTGATAGACTTGTTGAAAAGTATCTAGGTCCTATTGTGATTAACTATGACAATCAAAGTTGTATCAAGATGTTTGGAGATCCCATGTTTCATTCGAGGATGAAACATATCAAGAACAAGTTCCACTTTATTAGGAACCTAGTGCAGGATGGAATTGTGGAGCTAGAATATGTTCTGACAGGCGAACATGTAGCAGACATTCTAACAATGGATCTTCCTAATAGGAATTTTGAATATCTAAGGAACCTGCTGGGTTGGTAGATATTGGTAATTGTATTGATCATAAAGCAATGGAAGATATTTTTTGAGGATTTGTGAGTGAAGCATTGACTGGGGAGACATTAGGCCGACACTATGTGTTAATGTTAGGAATCTAGAAATTGAAAAGGTGGTGTTGTTTGTTGAGCTCAATTTTGATACACACCTATATGTTTGGGTTGGTGATTAGCAATTAAGCCTGATGGTACCTAGAGGGGCTGAAATATTGAGTCCATCTTAGTCCCACTTGGATAGATTTCCCTAGTCAGGAATCTTGTAACATCAAAGTCTAACTTGAAAGATTGAGTTATATTTTCTTTGTCTGGAGAAATAAGTACAATTCTAGCTCCAACTCCATCTTTGGAAAAGGCTCCATCAAAGTACAACTTCCAAACATCAGTGTTTATGCATTGGGGTTTATTCACATTATTTTCAATGCTAAGTTGAGAATTTTGGAGATTATTAGTTGTTAAAGTAAAACATCCAAAATCTTGATCAACTGCATAAATGGGATGGTTTATTACTTGATCAGATTTGCAAACAATATTTATAAATCTCACCTCTCTATATAATCTCAATTTCTCTCCCCCATAAACAATAATTGTAGCAAAATACATATCCATTTGCAAACTTCCCCCTAACTTGGCACAACAAGATCTGGATAATAACAGCCCAAATTTTGGGGGAATATCTGTAACAACAATATCTAAAACTACACTCTTAACAGGGATCTGAGCAAGTATTACAACTAAATCTTTGATTAATCCAAGACAAGGTACCTTCTTTGAATCAAAGGTATATAGATCATGATAGGGTCTTGTGATTTGTAATTGAAGATGGTATGATTACTTTAGGCATTAGATTATGAGAGGCTCCAGAATCTAACATACAATATATAAGAGAAAATCATTAACCTTCGAAGTAACATAGAAAGGAGGGACATTTTCATCGATCATATCATAACTAAGACCAAAAACCACTGAAGGTTTTTTTTCATGTAAACTAATCACATCTCCTTCAACATCAATACTAGAAGATTGAATCCATTTTGACACTTGATTATTATAACCTAGATTTTTGTAGAGTTCAGATAATGGAATTGGAATATTAATTCTCTCTAATTATTTTTCCACATTGAAAACTGTTGGAACAAAATTTTCAAATGTATTCTGTTCATTTGATTGATCTAGTGGTTGAATCAATGTTGTTTTTGTTTCAACTGTTTTGACTTGAGGTTCATTAATAGTAACATTTTTTGTTGGTCTACTAGGTCGTGGTCTTGGTCTCAAATCATATATTCTACTAATTCAACAATAATAAATTTAGACAAGGCCTGATATTTTGAAGCTTGAGAAACCTCTTGGTTTTGAACTGAAGGTGATCATGAGAAATTGGAATAATAACATTGTGTGATGGGGATCATAAAAATAAATGATATCATTTGTAACTAAGGGACCAATTTCTTTAGGTTCCTGATCATCAATCATCAATGGGGGTTGGATCTGTTGATCAATATTCGGTCTTTGTAAGATTTGGGGTTGAAAAGGTCTCTTATATTGAACTTGAGGTCTATATGATATTGGTTGAGCTACCCTAGGATGTGCCTCCATTTTTTAATTTCTATTTGAAATATTTCTTAGTAGAGAAGTAATTTAATCTATTTTATGATCTTCACTCTTATTGTTTCGAAGAAGAAGTACCTTCTTCCCTAGCTTTCATCTTTCTCTCAATTTTTTTTACTTTTGCCTTAAGTTTAGTTGATGTTGATCTATTAGCTTCAACTTCAATATCATCGATCTGCATGTCTGTTAGGGTGACAAATTTCCTTTCTCTAAGCATAACAACAAAATAATCATCAAAACCTTTAGAAAATCTAACTTTAGCTACAGCCACTGGTGGTTTACAGTATGGTGGCATTTTGTTATTAATTTTATTAAATCTTTTAATGAAATCAACCACAGGTTCACCATGATTTATTTTTAGATCATCGAATTTTGTAAGATAGTAAACATGATCTTTTTTAACTCCCCATTGGTTTTTAAAGATAGTGATTAATTCATTCCATGTAGGAATAGAACAAGCTCCCAATTGTCTAAACCATATCCTAACATTTCCTTCAAGAGATTGAAAAATCAATCTCATGTACACATCTTCATGCTATATGTTCATATTATCAAAAAAATCCAAAAGGGAAACCAAATGATCCTGAGCAGACAAACCAGTTTCCCCATTAAACCTAGGTAATTGCTTTAAATATCCATTTGGAAAATTATTAAGTAGACCAGGAAGGACTAAGGTTGCATAACGAGCTTGAATGAAAGGTTGAAAACCAACAATTTGATTAGGTTAAGATAATGAAGATGAAGATGAACTTTGAGGGGATAAGGAGGGTGAAGATGAAGATGAACTTATGAGGGATGAAGGAGGTGAAGATGATTGAGTAGAATTTATGGAAGTTTTTATTAATGGTGATTGAATAACTAACTTCTACACTTCTGGACCAAATATTCCTTCAGTTCCAAATAAAGGATTTGTATAAATAGAGAAGCTATCTTCAGGTTTAGCAGAAGTAGATGGATAGGTATGAATGACAAAAGAAGTGAATCACTAGGTTTTAATTCAGGTAATTCTAAACCTAATTTTGCTTCTGAATTTCAGGAATTTGATAAGATTCTAACTAATAAACAAAAATAGTTTACTGTTGATGAACCGTTTTAGATAAAAGTTCTAACACCTTTGTTGGTAGATCTAATAGTTCAGGAGGAATTGGGAAAAATATAAAAGGATCAATTTCTGAAACAATTTCAGGTGGAAGTGATACAGGAGCAGAAATAGAAGCTTCCAATCTTCGTCTTAAAGAGGAAAATCTCACTAGCCTCTCTGGATCTGACAATGAAGAATAAAGATGAGGATTTGAGAGATATATGATGTGACTGTGTGAAGCAATGTTTGTTTTGTGGAATCGCTAGGTGAAAGAGTTTAACCTACTAACCTTTTATTCACCAATAAAAGGAAATCCTAGTCGTTGTCCCAGGGAGAAAAATTCAAAATTTTTCGATCCCCGACAACACTGCCAATATGATGTTGTATCTCTGTAGACAATTCTAGGTTAAGGAATTGTGCCAAAGCATCTAAAATGTTTTGTTTTAATTTGGATTTTCTTATGACCAATGCTTTAAACTGTTAAACAGGTGCAAACTCTTAATTATTTATGATATATTAAAAGGACCGACTCTTCACCTTTAACAAAATTTAGCTTTGAAAATATGTGTAAGGTTGAACCTAAGAAAATATATGATTCATTAAATCTTCAAACAGAGTATTTAACTAGCCATATATAGATGATGCGTGTAAAATCCTTTTACATCCAAACAAAATATATTTAAAGCTTAAAGGGGGGTGATGATTAAGAGATGTAGAGGAATTAATTAAAACATAAAGTTCCAATTAACTAATCTTTGTAATTGATTATAACTGCATAGGGGTTTCCAGATAAATTGACATTCAATCTTATCTTACCCAGATTTCCCATTAATTTAGAACATATGCAGAGATAAACAAAATGAAGATATAAGTAATGATAGACATACTCACAAGAACACAAGTTGTTTCAAGATGAATCTAAAATCCTTCTATTAATTTTAGAAAAAATTAAGAGGATTACAATTTTGCTTACTAGTTTATCACAAGGGTTCAACCCTTCATACTTTGAGCTACAAAACATTTATAGAATTGTCTTCAAAGTATCCTGATTTAAAAATCAAGATTTATTTACATAATATATTTTGAAACTAATTTACAAAAATAGAACTAGAAAATAGGAACCTTGAACTGCTTGGACATCTTGCAAATAATTCGAGGCTTATGATGATGTTGAGGTTGTAAAGATTCTATTATGTTGCCTTTCCTAATTATCTGTCCTTTTGCTCCTACAAACCTCCATCTTGTTGCTGAAAGGTTGTTGCATGTTGCTGGAAACCTACTGTTTGTTCAGTCAATGAGCTGACATATTTTTTCCCATATGTCTTCATCAAGAATGGAATACTTTATCAATTTTCTGTAAGTCTCATCCACTTCAGTGTATTTCTGAAAGGTGGGTTTGACTATGAACAAGTGTTTAATCTCATGCTATATTAATAAATCAAAACTCAAACCTTCAATAAAAGCCTTTCCTATAATGGTTCCCTTGATCTTAGCAAATCTTGATTTATCTATAGCTATAGAATGCAATCTACGTTGATATTCTTCAAGAGGAACCAATTTGTCTCCCATCCCTCTCAAACCTAGAAGTCCTTTCTGAAGTAGCACATTAATTTTTTTATGAAACTTCTAGATGCTAGCTTCTAGATTATGACACTTGTTTTCTAATTGCAACAATACATTTCTCTTGGTAAGTATCCTTCTGACTTCCAGAATAGTTTCTGTCCTGTCTTCAATATCATAATCTTCAAGCTCTTCCTTTGTTTTTTAATTTAAAATTTTGATCAATGTTTTCGTATCTCCTAGTTTAGGACCCAAGTCCTTCTTCACTTATTCTATTACCTCCTTTGACTTCTCCAATAATTGATCTTGCTAAAAAATTATTTCAATTGGAGGCCCTAAGTTAGTATGGATTCATTGATATCTAGCCAGATATTCTCTTTGGTTTGTGCAATAGTTTGAGTAATAGAAGGCTTATTTTGAAGGGTCTATATTCTTTGAGTCATCCTATGAGTCTTATGTAGCTCTGCCAAGTAAACATTGTCAGTTTTGATTTTCTATTCCTGGAGATTGTTGAGTTGAGCTTTTAACTTTTCAATCTCTTGACTCTTTAACGATAAATCTCCCATAGCTTTAGCTAAATCAGTTGCTGAATCAATGGACTATTTTTATGTTGTAATGGTTGCTGCAATAGAAATTCTCGTTTTTGAAGTAGCTGCAGGGGAATTTTTTGCTATGGGAATAGCTGCTAATATATTAACTTGTTGTTCTTTTTCCTTTAATAAATTCTCCAACTCAGTCTCCACCTTTGTATCTGAAAATTTTGTTCAACTATAATCTTCAACATGTTTTCTTTCTCCTTCTCCAATTCACAAATATCTTTGATTTGTGGATCCTCCATAGTAGGGAGTTTTAGTTGTTTCCTTAATGCTAAGATATCAACATTTTTTTCTTGATCATTTCTTTGGCTAATTTCGCATCATTAGAAACATATCCTAACTTAATCACCATATTTTATAAAGATTTAATTTTAATATCCTTAGCTAGTGATGCTATTTTTTCCAAATTTAACTGTGACTTGATATTATTTAATGAAACTTTCAGCTTGGATGCTACCATTGCTGAGCTAGTCAAAGTGGAGTAAATCATTTCTCCAGCTTGCTTGTGTAAGTCAATTTGGTCAATAACATCAATTTGTTTAGTATCAAAAGAAAAAATAGATTTATTATAATCTTCTATAGTCTTAGGGAAGGGAACTTTAGGCTCCAGAAAGGCCATCTGAAATTGCCCTTTCTCAGTATCAAGTTTAGAAAGATGGCTGTGCTAAGACGCTGAAGTTTGCTTCCAAAATTCAGAATAGGTAATGTCCTTAAGTGCTTCATTTTTCCTTTTGATCTCTCTGTTTCTGGAAAAAATATTTGGTTCTGTTGCACTTTGAGTTATCTCTCCTGTCTGAGTTTTTTCTAATCGATCTTCAGAAACTGAGGATACATGAGAACTTGAGAAAATATCCTCAATCCTTGGAAAAACTACAACATGGGGACCTGTTAGAACCAATGTAGTATGTTCCTATGAGATTTCTTCTTGAAATTGTTCTTCAAGAGGATTAGTTTTATTCCTTTTCTTAAGCATTACAAAATATGTCTATCTAACTTCTAAAACTAAAGGGGAAAGAATTTCCCTTATTCTCTTAGTCTGCTTCTCTTGTGTAATTGGAGTCAGTGAGGTTGTTGAACTAAAAACATGCTCTTCTGCTTCATGCAATATATTTTCCTGCCACTCTTCTTGATTCATGTATTGTTCTATTTATGGTCTAGGAGTTTGTGCATAAGAAGTAGTTTCTGTTCCACCCTTAACTTAGAAATAATCCCCAAGGGATCATAAGACTAGGTAAATATTAATTTAAACTTCATTTTTTTCAAGAGAAGGTATTCCTCCTTCACCGATGCTTTGGTGTTGCAAATGAATGGCCCAATCTGTGCTTTCAACTTGAATTGAGACTTATTTTTAGCAGACACAAAATGTAGCTCATCCATGTTCATCATTTGCCTGATATATTCTAATGCGAAAATCCTGATTGGCACAAGCTTTGGCAGTTTGTGTGGAGGAAGCTCACATCCATATACTTTGATTTCTATGTAATTTTGATATAGATACCAATCTACAGTTTTTGTCTGCTCACTAAGGTGAAGAATTCTTTTGATTTCAGGTGAAATCCTAGGAACATCATCACTACTAAGCAAGCATGAAGCCATATATAGAAACTGATTTGTATAATCACTGATAGAAAATTCATTGGTGTTCTTCCTTACCAAGGAAGTCCAATGAATTACAGACTGAGGATTTCCCTATTCATCTAGCTACTGTAATGGAACCTGAAAATTATCTGCTTAATAAAATAAGAACAAGTATACAAGAACTTATTTGTATTTAAAGGCTCCTTCAGTAGAAAAATTCAAAAATTTATCATGGATAGCTTCTACTAGAAATTTACTGTAATTGAATATAAGTGATGGTTTATCACCTACTGAAAACACTAATAAAAATCCCAGAATAACTTCATCAACCCACTGATCAGTTTGATAACTCAATAGACAAGAAATCATTGAAACAACTTGTCTAGTCATCTCTGGAAACATTGAGGAAGGGAATGGAGGATTTGTTCTTGGTAATTCCGCATTTTCAAGTAAAAATATCTCAAAAATTTTGGCTCTTTGAGGAAAAGTAATTATTGATAGTTTTCCATGAGAGAATCTACATAAAAAGGATGTAGAGGGGTTGAAGGTTTAATTTGAAGCATTTGTCATATTGATTCAGGGGATATTGTAGATAGGATATCATTATTTTGGGTAATAATATCTCTTTGACTTAGAATATACCTAAAATGATAGCACACTACAAATTCAGGAAAGGAATGAGTCCGAGGGAGAATGAATTGAGGTAGGAAGGAGTCGCATATGCTCAATTGATCGCCAGCATATGAGAATTTATGTTTAGACCAATTGTGAAGTTCAGAGAGATCAAATTCACATTGGGTTTCAAAGATCATGTACTGCTGGTCAATTGAGGGTAGTTTGTCTAAGTCTATAACAGGGGACAACAATGTGTTTTTTGCAACTAATATGGATTTTCCTTTAGAAGAAGACACACTGAAGATAAAATTTGATGGAAAAATGTCGTTTACCAGGAAATTGGTTGATTGGTGTAGTGGCAAATTCTCTTTCTCTAATGCTTCTTGTATCGGAGTTGTGCGACTACAAGATGAAATGAACAAAATAAATGGATAAAACGCATGTGTTTATTTTTATTTTGTGAGGATTAAACTGTTTGAGGCCAAAGTGCATTTGTAATAGAAGTTGATAGGAGCGAGGTATTTAATTGCAACAAGCATGGTGAAATAATGGTTAATCCATTTGGGGCGAACGAAAGAGTGACAGATGGTAGAAGAAGAGATGATTATTCATTTTGGCGGGAGCGGAAATGAATGATTGGTGGTTTTCGAGGGGGGTTCAAAATGTTCCCCAAGACGTTGATCTGGGTAGGGAACATCTTGATGGTTGGTAATAGAGCATTTATTACAATATAAGACAAAAACATCAAATCACACTTTATTAAAGATTTAATTTAACTGCTAATCAATGTTTAAGAAATGATTTAACAATTAATCTTGTCCACGACGACATTTAGATTAGCCTACCTATTCCATGGGATTTTATTTCTTTTTCTTTATATGTATATGTATGTATATATTATTATATATATATATATATATATATATATATATATATATATATATATATATTATATATATATATATATATATATTTATATATATATATAATATATATATATATATCTATATTCTATATATATATTATATATATATATATATATATATATTATATATTTATATATCTATATATTATAGAGGATGAGGAATTCAATGAGGTGTTTCAGCAGTTGAAAAGCCATAGTCATGTGCATGATTGTGAGAACACAGTCGATAACCATATCCAAAATGGGCTAGTCTATAGGTTATATAAGTTATGTGTTCCTAAAAGTGAGCAATTGCTGCTAATTAGAGAGGCTCACACCTCCAAGGTTGCAGGGAATTTCGGTGTAGGGAAGATAGTGGCCAACTTGCAGAGGCATGTGTGATGGCATAAGATATAAGAAGAGGTTGCTAGGTTCATAATAGGATGCACACTTTGTTGTACTAGTAATCCTAGTAACAGGAAACAAGGTCTATATCATTCCTTTCTAGTACCCATTAATCCTTGGAAAACATTTCCATGGAATTTGTGGGAGGTTTAACAACAACTAGGAAGGAACATGACTACATATTTGTGGTAGTTGATAGGTTCAACAAGCATGTGTGTTCTAATACCCTACAAAAATACCATTAGTAGGCAAGAAGTAGCAAGCTTTTCCATTGGACAGATCTGGGAGAAGATGGACACAAAGTTGAAAATGTCTACAATGTTCCATCCATAGATAGATGGGAAAACATAAGTAGTCAATAAGACTTTAGTGTAGATTCTGAGGGGTTACAATCATAAGCTTCTAAAGACTTGGTATGTAAATCTAGTTTATATACAACACTCTTATAATAGAGTAGTCCACACTTTTACTAGTAAGCCCCCATTTGAAACTTGTTTGGATATTTTCCACTTGCACCTTTGGATTTTGCTTATGGGAAGCAAGGAGGGGTTAGGGAGGATTTCAACAAGGATGCCTTAAAGGAAGAAAAAAATGTTCAGAAGATCAGGAAAATCCATCTACAACTATAGGAGACGTTGTAGAAGTCATAGTAAAAATACAATGCCATGCATGATCAACATAAAATAGAGAATTCATTCAAGGTGGGAGACAAAGTATCTTTATAGTTGAATAAGGAGAGGTTATGGGGTCCTGGTAATGAAATTTGGTGATGTAGTTCACCCCTCCTGGGCTACATCTTCGGGCCTGCTAGCATAGCTAGTATGCTCCATATATTCAGTGAAGAAGAGTACATAAAATTTTCTGACAATATGAGTGGCTAGTTTCCCCTTCCAGGAAATGTTCTCTTGCAAAGAAATATCACTCTAGAAGGCATGAAAACCTACAGTCAGTCATGAAACAATCAACAAGAAAAGGGTTCTCCTACAAAGACCTTGTACTCCATCTGAAAATGAGCATACAATTACTACAATTCCACATTGAAGTACAAAAAGAGATCTTTCCTCAACATGACATAGTGAGAAAAGACAAACATGAGCTATACCATACAAGTCACAACTACTAAAATAAACATCTTAATGCTAAAAAACCCCTACAAGGTCCACTCCATGGTCAAAAGCCTTCAATAACTACTCCAAAACATTGATTGATCATGACACCCATGGACTCAAACCTGCAAAAAGTCTCTTCAGATATGCTCCAATTAGTAAATAAAGGTCTCCATTGGATCTAAAATGTCAAAAAATGCCTATCTAGACACTTCTTGAGCTCCAAAAGGCCAAAAACTAATCCTCCTATGGCTCTCCCAACATTCTACTCTTATTTGTCCTCCAAATTGGATGAATCGACTAACGAAGCAACAAATCCACTCGAAAGGCAATAATGTCACCTGCCAAAGGTGAAAATTGTCAAATATTTGAAATGCCCAATAATCCTTAGCACAATACTAGGGCTACATGGGCGTCACAGGCCCAAGGGATGGTCCAAGGACCCGCCCCCGCTGGCTTAGGCCCCTTTACCATTGGCTCATGGCCATGGTGACTTTAATGTGGCTGGGGGCTGAGGCTAACCACCCATCCCCACCACCGGATCCCTCTCCTCCTTGGCACTTGGTCCTGTGGGCTCCCATATGCCCAGAACCAAGGCTTAACTCTCATCGGTGCTATGTTAACCACTGCCTATGGTCATGTGTGGGACTACCTATGATCAGGGGCTTAATACCAAATCGCTCTCTGTTGTGTGCCATGGTTCTACGAGGTAGCAAGTGACCAGGGGTTGGGGTTGACCGCACGAGCCCTCCTCCAAACATGCCCCTAGTGAAAACTTAAATAACATTGATGCCCTTAAGGTGTAAGAAACACCGTGCAAAGGAGATGGTAAGGCATGGCAGTTGGACAAGGGAGGTCGCTTATTCGGTCCCGTCTGAAGCTATCTAACCCCTTAACAAAATTTTAACCAACCATGGGGTGCCATGTGGTGGCCTCTAGTTGGGCCATGTGGCATCCCCTCATTAGACCACCACAAACAAATCCAACCAATCAAAATGTGTCATTCTGCACGGTACGAGGCTGCCATTTGGCAGGCCATGATTGTTCCATACATGCCTAGTAGACTTGTTGACATCAGCAGTATGACTTCCCAGTCAACAACCTGCAAAATGTTTTTATCTGTTGATCCAAATGATCAGAACGTCATAACTTTGTCATACAACATCAGATTGAGGCAAACCATGTGTTGTTGGAATCAAAACGATGACCACTATGACTTGACATCAGTTTCAAAAGATTTTGGGCACTTTCATTTTTGAGCTAAATTTTGATCTTCAAATCATCATGTGAAGCTCAACTATGGCACTTACGAGGTCAAGGGGTCTCGATTCTCAACAAGTTGAAAATAGGAATAAATTGAAAAACTTTCGATGGCCATTATGATCAGCCAACAATTACAATGCATGGTCACGTGAAGTTAAGTTGCCCAACCTTGAGGTATGGGCATATCAATGTACTGGTAAATTGAAAAAGAAATACAAGCCAAACCTTTTGATGCACAATATGCTTAATTTATTGGTTATAATGCTTGGTCAAGAAAGAAATAAATCATCCCAAGAGCTAGTGGCATATAACTGTGACAAAATAGAGAGTAGACCCATGGTATTGAGTTGAGGTCATGTACATTGGAAATGTAATAGGAAAAAGACAGAAAGGAAAATTTGGTCAACAAAACAAAAGAGCAAAGGGATGCTATGTGTGAAAAGATATTTCTCAGTATGTTGAAAAGATTGCATAATGAGACTTAGTCAATACATAAAACCATGGGTAAATAAAATGAGTTGATACCCATGGTAAAAGAAAAGGCTCATGGAAGAGTTCATGTTGTATAAGTACATGGTTGAATAATTGGTGATGTTGTTGATACTATGAATATGTGAGAGGGAGTAACTGAGATACTAAAAGGCTATATAAAGAACAAAGGGCAATGAGTTTGAGTACAAAAAAATTACTATGAAAATGTACGAGGGACCGCAAGAGTGAGAGCTACATCAATTCCATTTGCTAAGTGACTGTGAAAATTGGAGTGATTGTTGAGGAGGTAAAGAAAGAGCATAACAAAGAGTGAACCATATTGTAACAAACATTATTTAAATCAAAGATCGAAAGAGGACTGGAGTTCCCTATAGGTGAGTGCCTACAAAATCTTAGGGATTGGTGTCTCTAGTAGGTTGCAACCTACAAATTTGGAAGGGGATAAGAGTTTCTTGCAAGTGGGTGCTTACAAACCTTGTAACTGTATGTTGATGCCTAAAATTATCACAAAGAATAAACTTTTTTTTTTTTTTTTGTTTCTCCTGTATGGATTTCCACACTAAACCTATTGTGTTATATGTGTTAATTTGATTCTTTGTGGCTTATTATTAACTGCTCATTTTAATATACTGAAAAGATATAAGAGTAGAAGTGAAGGACTTAAATAGTATGATTCACCCCTCACCCCTCCTTCTCAGTATTCAACAAATATGTCTATTAGAAAGATGCTAATCTACATCCCTTCCATTAATTTCATTCTCTTAATCTTTTAAAACTGATTTGTGGCTATTTGTTTGCTATTTAATGCACGACTCTATACGATATTTCTAAAATTAAGATGAAGAATATGTGTCAATAGACCTCATAGCACAAAGTTAAACATTTATTGGGTTGATGGAGGAACATTTGGCATGCTCCTATTGGCATGGGTCTAAAAGACTAGTGCAACAATAAGGAGGGGGTCCATCAGTCTTGACAATGACTTTTATAAAAATGGCACTGACCTCATGGTATAGTTTCAAGTTTATGACATTGATACAATATGGAGTACAACTTATACAAATCATGTTGAAACAATGTGTGCCTATTTGGAAAAATCAACTTATGAAAAATAAATGATTTCTTATTGCATGTTGTGATATCTACTCGGGCAAAGTTTTGATATTAAAATTGATCATAGCTTGAAATACTTATTCAAACAAAAAATTTCATCCCCAAGCAATAAAAACAAGCCACCAAAATGTTAAAATATAATTTTGTAATAATTTATAAGAAAACCAAAAAGAAATGATGATAAATTCTCTCTCAACTTCCTCTCTTTTTACCTTTTTTCATAATAAAATAAAATGAACCAACCTTCATGAAAATATATTCCATTATTAACTAAATAAATTGAAAATTGTAAACATAAAATACATCAAAGATAGAATAAAACTATACTCATTATCCTTCGTAAAAAAAATAATTAAATACTTTGAAAATGATAATCATAGATTACATAAACATTAAAGATAAAATTAACAATAAATTTGTTTTTAATAATTTATACATTAAATATAATTATAACTCTATTAAGCATAAAATTAATAGTAAATTTGTTCTTAATAATTTAAGCACCAAATCTAATCAAAACCCTTATATCCTTATCAGTAAGCTTCGTTGAATTCCTCAACGCATGATAAATTGATTCTAACCATCCTATGAAATGGAAACCAAAATCCAACCCTCATTAACAATAAAATACACTGACTTGAAAAAAGGGATTTCGTTGACTTTCTTATTGGGTGGGATTCTTTTCACATCTTCCCTTAGGATCCTTATTTTGTCCATATTCCCTCATATTCTTAATTCTTTTTGTTTTTTCTAACATGATAAAATCCTGTGAGTAATAAAGAATGGTGGTATATCCTAATCATGTTCGGTGTCATCATGTGGGCCGTGGTGCATGGTAGGATTGTAGAGTGGTGCATGATAGGATTATATATATATATATAATATTTTAAAATTTAAAATATGTTTTTATGATAAATTGATAATTTAGTGAAATAATTTCTCTGAGATCTAAAATCAAATTTAGTAATTATGATTATAATATCAAGAGTAGATATATCGAGAATTCTCAAGATTAAATTTAATAGCTTTATTTAAATTTAGTGGTTGCCACTATAACACCAAGAGTAAACATATGATTTTGGGAGCCTATTCCCAAAATTAAACCTAAACCTAATGGCCTTACTCCTTGAGCATACTCCCAAGATTAAAACTAATGGCCTTGCTCCTTGAGTTTCCTACACCCAAAAATGCCCTCCCACTTAGAATTTGGAACTAGATAAAAAAATAACATCTCATTATGCTAACCACTCGTTCTCCCATATAAAAATAAAATAACAAAAATAAAATAAAATTTAATAAATCCTTAAATTATATGAAATATATTAAACTTGAATACTAATAATATAATTCCCGATATATTTCTAAAAACATTAAAAAATATATACAAATCCTATAATTCAAAAAATTACAACCCAACTTAAAATAAAATTAAGAAAAAATTATTTATTTAATAAAGTTAAAAATAAAAACACTAAAATTGCTGCTATGGTTTACCTCAGTTCCAAGACGTAGAAAATTTTCAATGGCATTAAAGATAAGCCACATAAAAAGACAAACAAATAATTTGAATTATGTGATGACCGAGGGCACAGGAAACGAGCATGCATTAGTTGATTATTTCAAAATTGCATGTAATGCGAAGCACGCATTCCATTATTATTAAACAACTGACCGCCACGACAAGTCACTTTCATTGATCAAGAATTTGTTAGTACCGCCTTCCCGCTTATATAGACAAATGGGCGCTTCTAACATTATTCACCAACCTCACCTCTCCTCTCCT
>APFE031332287.1:0-16098 GCA_000404065.3 Pinus taeda
ATCCTCAAAGGTAGAACAAGGAAACTTATCAGCCACAAAGCCCAACATCAAATATAGTTGGGAGACTGTAACAGATAAGAGGAACTCTTATGGTAGCAATTATTAAAAGTTTGATGGGTAAATGAAGGATATAAGAACAAACAATTCTTTGATTTATCCATGGTTTAACATCAACATATTAACTTATTTTCAACCCTAAAAGATAGTTAGGGTTTGAAGTTATAGTGAGATGTTAACATTGAAATGGAATTGAGAAATTACTACTAATATTAGCTCACTAAACCTAAGAAGTATTTAGAGGACTTATTGAAAGAATTACATAGAAAATTCCCACTTTGATTCCCTTTAGTCTAAATACATGGTTGCTCTAAAAAGTCCTTCAGCTAGGTTCTGCACTTGGGAAGGAGGGTAGTCTCTCCAAAAATCGATGACCAATTTGTGATATTCGAGGTCCTGTAACCAGGTGGAGTTGAACTTAAAGGGTGCTCTAGGTTTTAGGGATGTACCATCTAGTTCTAGATAGATGTGGGAGTGATCTAACATACCCCAAGATCCAATTCATTGACGAAAATTAGAGAGGATACCAAGCAAGTCCTCCTTGATGAGAAAGCAATCCAATCTCCTAGCCAAAGTAGCATCACCAATTCTACTATTATGCCATGTGAGTTTATTTTTGTTCATGGGGATGTCAATCATATGATGTTGTTACAAGAGATGTTCCATATAATCTAATAGGGGATCCAGCTGTGTATGATGTCCAAAGGATTCCTCATGACAAATAGTGAAATTGAGTTTTCCACCCAAAATTATGTGATTAGAATTCATCAAAGATAGTTGCAAGAGGTGATTCCAGAGCTCCACCATACTATGATATGGTGGATAGACATCGACGATACGAAATTTCCTTCCCATCTCCAAGGAAAAAATATCCATTCCTAGGAATCTAGGTCCCCCCCATACCGAAATGGGGTTGATGGATTGAATATTAATGCCGAGTGCAATACATTGAAATCACCCATTGACATCTAGGGCATTAAAGCACCAACCATGCATCATAGAGTGACAAATCTAGGAAACCTACTCTACCTTCCCAAGGGTTTCTTGTAAAAAATTATGTCAGATGGCTCTGTATCTGGGAGTCCCTTGAGGCTAGTTTTTTAGTAGGGCTAGCCAACCCTCTACATTTGAAGGACAACCACTTCATGGAGCATATTGATTAAGGGTGTTCTTTTTCCTAAGAACCTATGAATTGTGGTCTATCTTCCCAAGGCCACATCTACCCCAGCAAGAAGGATAGCTCTCGAAATCCTAGAAGGGTGCCCTCAAGTGGGTTTGGTATCAATAGGGAGGGAAGATAGACCCAATCTAGATGGTCCAAGACGGATGGATACCTCGAGGTCGGATGTTATATGGATGTGAAAGTTGAGAAGTGGTGGAGGGGTCAGGTGTAGTGATAGAGTCAGCTCTAGCAACAAAGGGTGGGGTAGTGGAGAAGATAGTAGAAGGATGATCGAGTGGGCATGTTAGAAGGAATGTGGAAAAGATAGGAATGGATGCATATGTAACATGTAATTGTTGTGCAATGCATATAAAAGAAACAGAAGAATAGAGAGAAAGAAGAGTACACGTGGAGAGAGAAGCTACCGCAATAGTCCAAGATCTCATCATGGGCGAGGATGTAGGCTGTAGAGAGGCAAAACAAGTTGGTAGAGAAGTATCCCCATCCATAGCCATCAGATTGGTAACGTGAGGAGGTTGTCCTTCCACCACATGATCTTCATATTGTGGATTCCTAGTGCCTTTCTCTAATGAAGAAGTCGCCATGACACCAATGGGCACTCCTTATATAGGTTCCCTACCTTGTGACACCTTCCACACCTAAATGGGACTCCCTCATAGTGTAGGGTTTGTTTGCGAGTTAAATTCTTCTAGTGCAGAGTAATTGTTTCCTCCAATCCTTCTTTAGTGTCCAGGTGAACCAGTATGTGGGCCATAGATTTTTTGTTATAAGTTGTATATGACTTATCATGATCCAAATAGGTACCTAGTGCATTTCTGATGTGAAAAAATATGTCCTCCAACCAAATGTGTATAGGTATCCCTAGAATAAGAACCTAAATTAGACCAAAACCTAACTTTTCTCATTCTCGATTAAAGAGGGGGCTCCATTGTTTAGAAACATAGGGTCCATTTTGATATGCCAGTAGTGGGAGATATGCAATCCCTATATTCTTCTCGGTGGAAACTGAGGGCAAACCGTCGTGGACTTAGAATGGTGATTGATGTAATTTCCTTAAGTAAAGTGACCCAAATATTGAAGGTCTAGAAGCAAAGCCACTTGGCCGAATATGTTCTTCCCCTCACACGCCCCACTAGAACTCTATTTGCAGTATCCACCACTTTTCCCATAGTGATACCTTCCCCAAATCTAAGATTGATGTCCTTTCTAAAGGCCTTGACACACTTACTCTTCCTGGCCTTACTAGTCTATGTAGTTGTCGAATGGTCTAGGAAGGGGTTGTGATTGCCTTGTGAGTCCATATGTGGAGAAGGGGAGGAGTTCCAAGGGTTAACTACTAGAATATTGAAGCTGGCAGAGGGAATAGGAAAATTCCCCTAAAAACAGGTAGGGTTAGGGTTGTTGTCTAGTTTGGAGTGAGGGATAGAGGATATCCTAGATTGTGACAACCCTAAAGAAATGGGAATGCCAAACAATACAAGGTGAAGGGATGACTCAGGCAAAATAGAATCAAATTTAGGGGAGGGTGCAATGCAAGCAGCAAGAAGGTTGAGCGTAGTAGGAGAGAGTGGAGGAAAGTCAAGCCTACGAAATGCAATGGGGGGAGTAGAAGCTGATGGGTAGGGAACATATGGTTTAGAAAGCTCAATGACAGACAGCAGGCCGATCCACCGGTGAAACAATGTGAAATGAGGACCATAACTTGACATAGTATGAGGGAGTGCCCAAATCGGCTCATAGGGATTTGGGTTGGTGGAATAATCGAGAATGTCTAACTCCATTCCAATTGTTGTAGACAAAATCAGGGATGCAAGTAACGGTTGTAGAATGGGTAGGGAACTAGTCCAGAAGACGTGACGGTAAGATCCTCACTGTAGGAAAATGGCAAAAGCAATGATGACGACAATAAAATGTCGGACTGCCTGCTACCCTAGGCCCTGTGGTGCTTCAGTGTAGAGCACCATATTCCTTTCCTATCACAGTGGGGAATTATTCATCATCAGCTTGTATTTTCATCAAAATCGTTTTTTGTTGTAAAAGGTTGATGATATAATCATGGGACAAAAAAATACTCCCTAAAATGACTCAGTTTTTATGCAGAAACTCAGAATGGAAATGAACTATATATATGTTTGGCCTCCTAAAGTGATGGAAGAAAAATATTGGTAGAGAAATGTGTGTCAATATAAAAATATACCATTGGATTTTCCTGTTTAGCATTCCTATATCTATATTCTTAAGTGTTCTTACTAGGAATTGTCAAAAAAATATCACAATAGATGTTGTGAAGGGAACTATTGATTGTATTTGTTTTCTTTACTTTATTTGAAAATGTCATTACAACTGCTTAGATAATATCTGTGTATTTAATTAGGATGCATAAATAGCGATATTCATTGTAATGGATGTTTCTTTCATAACTATATAAATTTTCTAAATTTATTACAATGATCAAAATATGTTCTTATCCTACTTTATAATCCATTTGAAATAAATGAAAATTTTCTTGACTGGGTTTAACATATTCTAGAAAGAAAGACAATGCCCAAAGTGAATGACATTCAAAATGATGTGACATTATCTACTTCAATAAAAATTGTTACACCGACAATTCTCAATATGGTCTTTACATATAGATTATTTTTGAACCAAGTTTTAGAGAATGATAGAATAATTATTTTCATACTCTATTTCAAAAGAGTTAATGTGAATCTCAAACCAAAGCATACAAATAAATGTTGGGTGTGGAGCCTAATTATCTTCTTTATTCAGAGGTATCCCCACATTGGACCCCAGTTCATAATGCCGCCTGTAGAATGTATGTCGCCAGGGGCATCCGCCAGGGGGGTGGTGACGATGATTATTTGGATCCCCCCTGGTGGGGGATTAGCGTAGTGACCCCCAAGCTAAAAATATATGTGAAATTGCCTTGTAAAATGTTGTAATTTTGTATAATATGGGTCAATCATTAGGCGAAGATATGACGGTAGAAGTTATGTTTAATTTAGTGTTTTTTTCCTAGAAGGAAGCCCCTCACTATATATGAGGGAATTGTATTGTATCTATGTAGCTCTATATTCTGAGTGAGAAAGAGAGAGGAGATTGTGTGAGAGGAAAAAGGGAATTACAATGGATTTGTTGTAGGTTGTATCTCTTCACTTTGCTAGATAATATAAAAGGAAGGACTGGCTGTTTCTCGATCGACATAACCCAAATTGGGTGAACCACGCATATAGTGTCTCTCTTGTTTTGTGTGTTTTCTGTGTTTGTATTTCTGCAATATATTTTATGTATTCCATTGCTCTGTAATATATAATTTTCTAACAATAGAAAACAAAAAAAAACATTACATCTACAATACTATTATTTCCATAAACGAGAAACAAAAAACAGGACACTGGATGTGATGGTTGCATTTCAAATATCTCTCAACACCATGATGGAATGAATTCTTGAAGAAGTAAATACAAAAAGGTCACATGTATTCTTTCATATCTATGCTTACAAACTTTGATCTATCTATCAGGATTTCACTCAATATTTTCACAATGCCTTAATAAACACTAAATGTACATCAAAACAAGAATTAGTGTGAAGTAATGTTTAGTATATGCTATATTTATTATATTGTGATTGCAATTAAAACTAACAAATCCACCTAAAGTATCGTTGGTGAGTGTTGATAGGTATCAACAGTAGAAGTTAAATCAGTTCCATCTAGGGAATGGATGGTGAAGTCTTTGGGTGTGGACCAACTCCAGCTCCATTATACTTCTCGGCATGGATTTTCTCAACTACTTGGCCAAGCTTGACCATGTCCTTGCACTTTGGGACAACCATACAATGGCCAAAATAGTTAGCATTTCCTTCTTCCTCTTGTTGGAATAGTTGGCACTTCGGCTTAAGAACACATGTGGAATGGGTTGTAGGATAATAGTTAACAATCAGATGAATTCATTGTTGAATGTTGAGGATTCAAAAGGAAGAAAATGATTTGATGTATCCCACTATTTAATCATGTGTGTCCCATCCAATTCCATAATAATACACATATCAATGTAACAAGCGTTTGACTCCCTCCCATTCCATCTTTCTCCTTTTTCTATGCAAGAAATCTTTGTTAATTTTACCATTGTAAAATAAACTCAAATAAAGGTCTATGCTCCCACCTTATGGTGTTTCTTTGCGACATATGGTGGAACTACTAGTTAACAAAATATCATATGAGCAAGTTTCATTTGAAATGAGTTATGGTTTTTTCGGCACGTGATATCGAAAATACATGGCTCTAGTCCATGGTATTGTACATACCCTATTTATATATTAAGAAACTCCATAATAAAGTGGATCTAAATCTTCATGGATAAAAATCTTTTTCCATTCTTTCTTAAATGAATATATGTTTAGCTTATAATCATAATGATAATAATAATAATGTTAATTTCATAAAATTTCAAATTTTAGCAACCTATGATGTATGATGAAGTAAATGTTTTGGTCTTTATTATGGATTGATAATTATTAACATTCACTAACCATTTAATTTATATGATTGTGCTAGTATGTAAATTTCTATTCAAAATGTGTTATTTTTTTTTTAATATTGATAATTTAAATAAATTTTAAATATTTTAAAGCTACTTTAATACTAAAGGTTTTAAATATTTGAAAATACATTTTATAGTGAATTACTCATGTGTTTACCTCTTTTTGTTAATCATATGGGGAGTGAGATAATTTATCTTATTTTGGTTATTGGGTTTGTGTGTTTAGTATAGAGTTTTCTCTTCAAAATAGCATGCACACTTTACTTTGTATGGTTTGAAGTGTAGAAACAATTTTCATTGTTTTTTTCTTATTGCTCCTTCTTGCTCTTTTATTTTTTGTTGCAATTTTAGATATATTTTCTTAGTTTATTTTTAGTTTTCATACAATATTGAACAACTAATAGTTTATCCTAGGAGACTAGAAAAAAAATTCATATTTAAAATAATGTATTCCTTAGATGAAACTATTCTCCAAATTTGCATCCTTGTATTTTCCAAACAACTAACACACGTTTCAAGACATGGGACAATGAGCAAGTATTTCTGGTACCAAAACATGTTCTTAATATAGGCTCAGTTGAATGGATGTTGGTAGGAGGACTGTCATCACAACAAGCGACATCAACACAAATATCATTAGCAAGGGAACATATTTAGGTATTTTCCTCTTAATAAATCTTCCTCTGTCCCTAAATCATAAATGGATAAAGAACCTAGGATTTTTGAAAATGTGGTAAGAAAGAAAAAATCCAGTAAAAAACCCTCCTTGGATGTTGATTTCATTGGAAAATATCATGTAATTGAAATGAAATGTTTTCCAAGAAGATGGTGGAAACATTAAACAAGGTTACCAATAATCCAAAGGAGTAATCCCACTAGTTATAAGAAACATGGGAAAGAATGATATAATGAATGAAGTGAAGAAACAATAATGGTGGAGACAACAAAGACACATAAATGGATTAAGACGTTAGGGACCTAACAAACTTAGAGGAATGTGAAGATATGGAGCTTAGCAAGCTTGATTTACAATATTTAGTATTAGAATGGGATGGGAAATAGACTGAGTCAATATTGAATCAATAAATTCAAATTTTGACAAAAGCCTTGATAAAAAAAGGATAATTTTAGGAATAAAAAATATAATGTAAGAATCACTAGTCTATCTCTTTAGCAGTTGAAACTAAAACACTAAAATAATGATAAAAATAGGAAAATAGAATAAAAGGTTGTATAAAGAAGAACTAAGAAACTTTACAAGAGTTGAGAGAAATGCCAGTCAATTTAAGAATAATGGTGTTGATGATGAACATGTTCCACCCCACCCGCTCAAATGCCCAAAGAATATACTATCATAAATTATTAGATGAATGAATGAAAAAAACAAATATTTATTAAAAATAAAATTCTGAAAGAAAAGCCAACTATGGCTATTCTATAGGAAACAAAGTGCTCATTTGATATGTTGTCTAAAATTGATACTACTTGTTCAATAAACTATAGCTCAATAATATTAGATGTACATGAGGCATCAAGGGGAATTACTTTATTATACATCCACCATGAGATTATGCTTTCAAACACCTTTTCCACTCAAAGAATTGTCACAATAAAGTATCAACTAATATGTTTGACATAAATGGGCTTCATTTCCATTGTTTATGGACCCAATCTAACTAGGAATATATGTTTTTCTTTTTTCACAATATTCAACCCATCCCTTATATTATATGAGATGGTTACCCATTTGTGGAACAATATTTATGGTTGAATCCTTGGATGAAAATAGGGGAGGTTGATACGGATCTCGGTGTCTAAGATTTAGAAACCATAAATGCTTATAAAGAGTAGGAGAGAGAAAATACAAATATGCTTTCAAACAATTCTTATAAAAACTTTAAATAGAAAATACACACAGTAAATACATAACAATATATGAAAATAAAATAATTCTTTATTAAATGGAGAAATCATTTATCCTACATTTTGAAGGACATATTTGTCCTTTTACAAGGTGACGCCCATTATTTATTGTATTCTAGGTGCCTTCTTGAGTTACAATACCATGGGTAAATACCATGTGTGGATACTACTTTCCATTAGGATCAAGATTTTTCCCTTAGGAGGAAATGCTTCCCATTGTGTCAAGTTCCCTTGTTAGAAGCTTTTGTTTAATATGAGCCAATGAATATAAGGGTTTTGCGTGGTTCACCCATAATCATGGTGAGAAAATGTCAAAGGATATAGTATCCTATAATGCTTATGGGCTAACTTTGATATTGATAGTGTCTAGCCTAGAAAATGAACATCAATGGAAAGGGTGTTTTGTACTTGATCCATAAACATGGGTTAGTAGGTGACCCACAACTGTGATAAATGAAGGTCAAGAGGTATTGATACTCCATGACACTTGTGGGCCAACTCTGATACAAATAGTGTATAGATAGGCCCTAGATGGTAAAATCCCCATTGACATGGGTCTATGATGGAAGTTTCCCCTAGAAGGTTATAATTTCAAATGTCTTCATCTTGTTGTGTATGATGTCAAAAGTTTTCACCCCACTAGTACCAATGACAAAATCCTTCTGTTGGGGGGGGTCAAGAATGATAATCTTCCATTGGAATGGGCTACAAAAGAAATATTCCATTGAGAAGGGCCAATATCATAAGTATTCGATTGGAAAAGGATTTGGCAATGGAAAACCTTTGAAATCTTACATAGGTGACGGGTTTGGAAACATCAAAAATATTCCAATGGAATTCTTAGTGTTGTGCATAGAGATCCGAAATATTCCACTCATTTTGGATGTGATTTGAAATTTGACCTGAAATATTCAACATGTATTAGCTACAATATGAAGAAATAAGAGGCTCTTCACTCTAGGATCTCATCCATAGGTAGTGGGAAACACATCATTGGGAGAATATATACATGAACCAAATGCATGGATCATTTTCTGGAACCCTACCACATGACATCCATAGCTTTCATTACCCCTATTATGGAGCACAAACTCACCATGCACTATGGCCATCATTTTTTGGTTTGTGAACATGTATTTATATGAAAAAAATTTAACTTATTGAAACATGTGGGTGGTGGCTAAAATCTTGGATGGTATGAGATGAAATATAATGAATCCATTCACACCATTTCCTATGAAATTCATGGAGACTATGACGTCACTCATGTTGATGTAATTGTACCCTTCAAAGATATAAATCCTTGGATTTTATATTCTTGAGAGGTCAGAGAGGGACCCTGTGCTTAGCATAGTGGTCACCCTTTTGCGAGGTATCTTGGCAAGAAAAGGGTCAGTTTGAATGTTGGGGAGAAGCATGAGCACTCTAGAGGCTTGACAGGTAGTGAGCCAAGCATAGGCCCTATCCATGGTATCCTCCACATAATTATAATGTTCAACATTGTAGTCTAGGGTGTGGGGAATGATGAGAAAATAGAATAAAATCCTAGATTATTTGTGCATCTTCTCCTCCCAAGCATATGCCACGTATCCATCCTTAATTTATGCATGGCTATAATCTCTCGATTCTTGGTTGGTGAGGTAGTATTTCATGGTGGAATCAATAAAGGAATCAACATAATGAGGTTTATTGAGGTCTTTGAGCATGTACCATTGCTTCTTGGGAGAACCATCTTTAAGTAATATGTAGGCCTGTAGCTTGTCCATGAGGCCATGGCTCCACCAGATTAGAACCTAGACTAGTGTTTTGTTCTTACAAAAAAACTTATGCAATCCATTTTTTCCATTATTGAAGGGCACATAAATATTAACATCAATTCTAATCTACAATTACTCCACCACATCTCTTGTTTGGGGCATGTCGTCATTATGTTACTCCATCTTAGAGCTTCCTACAACCCTTCTAATGACGACCAAAACCATAGGGTTTGATCCTTTTTCCCTTTCTGATGATTTGAGGAAATAAAAGGCATAACCCTCGCCAAGGAGAAAATTTAATCTTCCATCTAAATAATAACTAGAATCTCATAGCAATGGCTTAGACATACATTTATTATATCAACTTGGCTCTCATACCACATATCTAGATCATAGGGGATATGATCTAGGAACAATCAATAATGAAGAAAGTAGGAGAGAAAGAATATAAATATGCCATGCAACTATTCTTAGAAAAACCTTGAAGAAAAAATACACACACTGAATACCTAACTATATATGAAAAAAATATAATTCTTTATTATATGCATAAATCATTTACCCTACAATGTGAAGGAACTATCTGTCATTTTACCAAGTGAGGCTTTTTATTTATAGTATTCTCGTTGGATTCTTGAGTTACAATAGCACAGGTGGATACCGTGGATGGATACCATGGGTGGATTCCACTTTCTATTCAAATCATAGGTATGCGATGACCAGATGTAGATTTCTGGTTTCTTGAAGTCAGTAATTGAAGCCTAATTTTAGTTGAATTGAAAACATCCAATGAAACTCGCACCCAGGAAAATAGAAGAGGGGTCCTTGATCACATAAGCTCTAAACTAGATGAATTTCCTTTTCAAAATATTTAATGATCATAGGGCCAATAAGTTTCTTGGAAGCATGGGCTTGAATCATTGACCAATAAGTGTGAAACTAGATTAGACATGAATCCCAAAAATCATTGATTTAATTTTGAAGCATTTTTGCTAAATAATCCATATGTCTAGCAGAATTTAGCTAAATAGTGGAAAGAAGCTCCAATGAGAAAATGTACCACAACATATCACTTCTAGCAAAATTTAAATCACGTCAGATTATCTGTGACAATGCAATAAAGATGAATTCAAATATATTTTTCAATTATAGAAGGATTTGATTGAGCAAAATGGAGCATGTTTAGTGTAATATCATCCTCAAAGTTAGAACAAGCGAACTTATTTCCAATGGCTTCTTCTTGATCTTCGTAAATGGGTCACCCTCAACATTCATTCCACCTTGTGGAGTCATACAAGGGGGGCCATTATCCCACACGTTTTTTTCTAATTGAAGAAGTATTGAGTTGAAGTATTAAGGGTATGGCACCCTAAAAAAAGACTAAGGGTATGAAACTTCATGGGTATGATAGAATTGCATCTCATCAACAATTTTTAGATTAACTCTTCTTGTGCTTGTACCAATTATAGGAAAATCTCTTGCCTTCGAATAGGTCCTTGAATATTTTATGGTAGCCTTTGGCACAAGTATAAACCATGGTAAGTTGCAAATAGTCCTCTTCAATTATTTTATTATTATTCAATTACATATGTGGAAAAATCTTGGATATCAATGAATTTCCCTTCAGTCTAAATACGTGGTTGCTCTACTTGTTAAGAATTCCCTTTGGTATGCCTCATGGGAATATCTTCATATTTACTTAGTTTTTTTTTACATAATCATTGTTATCGTCATAAAATTATTGTATGATAAATTAACCATGTTATAGTTGAGATAACGGGTAACATTTTTGCATTTTGAAAACCAACCTGCAAAATTGTTAATCTCAAATGTATATTTAAATTATTAATATCAAAAAAAAAGATCAACAAGTTTGACCATTTTAAACATTAAATCTATTGTTAATAAATTTTCCCATATTTGTAATTGAAAAATTTCTATTTTTATTTTGATTAATGACTTTTTACTATATATAAAACTAAAGTTTCTAATTTGGATGTTAACGTGAAATAAACGTTAACCTACTCTAACAACGACACTCCCAACCTGAAAACGACCATCAGCCAGGTCAGCAATGTGGGCACCATAGGAGAAAGCATTTAAAACACAAATTTATGTGAGTAAAAGGTCGTGGAGCGTATCCGAGGGTATCGATGGAAGGTGCATAAAATGACTATCATGTGAATTGAAAAATGCATAGGCGTTGTGGACACTAGAAATAAGTAGATAAGGACTGAACTTACGATCGAGAGAGCTGGCAGAAAAGCTGGCTGGTGCACATCTGCGTGGGAGTTGCTGCTTAACCACTTGGCATCCAGAGGGAGAATGCAGACCCATACATACCGTGGGCGCCACTACATGAATGTGAAGGGACTACATAGAATTTTGAAGGGATCCATGGAAATTTCTGTAAATTGTAGGATGCAGATCAGGATCACATGGATTAGGAGCATGGTGGTTCATTTCGTCCAGGTGATCGAGCATGGGATGGGAGTTCCGGAGTTATGGGTCGAAAGCCTAATCAGGTGGTCCCCATCATAAATTGTGGTATGTCGTCGATACTCTGCAAAACAAAGCGAATTGGAATAGTGCAGGAATCCTCAACCCTTGGACCAGTAGAAGGTGCATGCTAGGGCAATTTGACCCTCCAATAGTCTAACCCTCGTTTGAAGAACCAGCAAGAGAACACGTGATGGAATTTCAAATAAGAATGTCGTCATATTCCATTTCTGTAAACACCCTCGGTTAATTAATGGTGTATATATCAATTACCTCTATTCATTCGAAATATATGTAACGATTACCTCTAAATATATATATAATATATGAAATTACATGTGTTCTTATGTTCTTCAGTTTTGTTTAGCGGTGATACCTTTCGCATGTAGTAGAGCAGAATGCCGGTACAAAGCAAGACATAAACTGAGTGTAGCTACAGGGTAGAGCATCTTGGGTAGTGGGTTGATTTAGCATTCCACCTGGTCGATTTTTCTTTTTTCATTTCTGCTTTTTCTTTCTGATTTAGCAATGTCCATCGTCTTTTTGCTTGTAGTTTTTTCGTCGGTTTTGGGTTTTATTTTTTTTTTGGGGATTTTGCTTTTGCTGTTTAGATAATGGTAAAAAAAAAATTTAACTGTTTCTTTTTGGGTCTTTGTTTTTAAGTGTTTGGATTTGCTTCTCCATGAGAGATGAGAGGATATGTTGGCTTGGTTGATATACTTCCCACATGTTGTGCAGTGGTTAAAAGAGGTATGTGCTATTTTTTTTTGAGCTTTTATTGATTTTTTGGGTGCGTGTTAAAAGAGGTATGCACTATTTCTTTATCGTGGAGTTGCAAGAAGATGAGGACCGAAATCGGGACTACCCCATAGAAAATAAAAAAAGAGGACACCGGAAAGCCAGCAGAAAAATATGATCGTGTTGTTGAGAGGAAAGAAATGGAGAAGGGTACATTCGTCGCGTAACAGGAAGATGATTGTTCTACTTGCCGAACCAACGAATTTCCACATTTGTCTGTTGGTTTGTACAACACTTATAAATCAAGGTCATGCCATCCCATTTAAAGCCTTCTTTATTGTTGCTTTATTTAGTTTCTTTTGTTCGTGTGAAAGATTGCGGAGGAGCTCCATAGGAGACGTTGGACTATGTCGTTAACATTTAACTTTGGAAGATAAATATTGGAGGTATTTTTCATATACTTTATATCGAGGTATGTTTTATACTTGCCTCTACTTTAGTTTCTAAAATATTTATGTTGTATTTTGTAGGACAAAGAAAGATTACAATAAATAAATGAAATAAATAGTTAATAAATAGAGTAAAACTATTTATTGATTGTTTTTAATATAATTATTTCTTTTTTTTCTCTCGTAATTAATTTATTTGTTTTTTCAATGTAATGCGATTTAATTTAGTTTTAAATAATATTTATTATTACATATTTAAATGATATTTTGCTTTTTAGGGGATACAATATTGTAAGATATTTTATTGTATTGTTTTCAATATAAAATATATGTATTTTTGGCTTTTAAAATTTAAGGGGAAAAAGGTAGAGAGAGAGTGGAGGTATAGGAAAAGAGACGGTGGGAGGGAAAGACGAATAGAGGTAGAGAGATAGTGAGAGAAAATGGTGAAGTAGAGAGCAGGGGAAGGAGAGAGTGGGAGAGAGGGGGATGGTGAGGGAGTGGTAAAGAAGAAAGTGGAGGAGGGAGGGAAGAGAGAGGGATAGATGGAGGAAGAGTGGGAGTGGGAGTGAGGGTAGGAGAGAGAGGTAGGGAGGGAGGGAGAGTCGGGGAGGATGAGGGAGAGAGGGGGAGGGGTGAAGGAGGAGATGGGAGAGGGAGGGAGAGACAGGGGAGAGAAGGAGAGAGAGGGAGGGGAAGGGAGATATGGGGGAGCGAGAGGGAGCGAGAGAGAAAGGGGGGAGAAGGGAGAGAGGGGTGATAGGGGAGGAGAGAGAGAGAGATGTGGGGACAAGGGAGAGAGGGGGGAGAGTGGGGAGAGAGAGAGAGAGAAAGAGAGAGAGAGAAGGGGGGGGAGAAGGTGTGGGAGAGAGAAGGGGGGAGATGGGAGGGCAATGAATTTGAATAGATATGCATGTTATCATTGATAACTATTTAGTAGATTGATAACAAGTTTATCTTTGGTTTGATCATGATTGTATTATGAGAACTATTTCTTTAATGCAATTGTACCACGTATTTTGAATTCATTTTATTTGAATTTAAAGGTATGTGTAGCAAGATAACTACTTATCGATAGTTGAATGTATATATTTGTTCAAATTAGTAACAAGTACTGGAGCTATTTCCTTGGCTTATTATCTTGATTTTTATTCTAAATTCAAGTTGGTCGAAAGTTCAATATTTTTTCTCTAGATTGAGAGGAGGACTAATCCTTCATTTAATCGAGTTAGATTTAATATATCCTTTTGAATGCTTTCATGATAGATTATATTGTATTTGCATTTAGATTTACATTTAGATTTAGTTCTAATCTTTTAGAAGTTTCCTTATGTAGGAGAAACTACATTGGTGGATTAGTTGAGCCCTTATGTCAGCTTAAGAACTGCTTCATTGCAAGAATGCTACAAGAGGGTAAGTTAGATTGACTTTTCTTGTTGATAAGTTATTAGAAACACCAAAAAATGGGATGGAGAGGGTAATTTGACCAATTTGAACTAGTCATAATCACCATTTCAAAAGGATAAAGGCTTTGTTGGGACCATGACTGGGTGATCTCCCCATTGTTGATTTCATTCAGTTTTTTCCATCAAAACGCTTGAAGGCTAGGATTAAAAAACCATAGCTCATGCAAGGAAGGGAAGAAAAGAAACATGTTGATAATGAGGATGATGAGTTCGCAGATGGATTTCAATGATTCCTGCAAGGAGGAAAATATCAAGAGGGAGTTGATAATTCTTTGGAAAGGTAAGTACTTGTATATTTATTCCTTGATTATTACTGTTTTACAATTAGTTATCCTCTTACCTTTGTTTCTTTTGTTGGGTTATAATTTTTCTTCCAGGGCCTCCTAGTGAGGATCAAAGGTATATCATGAAGGTTGACAAGGCTCTAGGAACAAATGGAAGCACTGGAAGAACGAGGCAAAATTTATGACAAGAGGGTTCTTCCAGGATCAATAATTTGTGTTCAAGAGAGAAATTTTACTAATCATACCTGATGACCAGAAGAGCTCCTAGATTAGAGGGAGCACGTAGGCCAACAAATTTAAGGAATTTTATGATGGAGGAAATTTTGTCGAAGACATGTCATTGGTGACTTCCAAGTGAATCTCAAGATGAAGTATGTGGAAGATGGAAGCAAAGAGAAGTACAAAGAAATATTCATGAGGATTATCCGAGAAAGAGGGAGAGGACTATGTGGAGACTCCCATTTCCTGGTACACTTATGTTACAACTAATTTTTTCATGCTTCTATTATGTTTTCAAAATTACATCAAGTGGATGTGGAGAACTCTTTCCCCAATGAAGTATTTGAGGAAGATGAAGTGCACATAGAGCTACGCCAAGGATTTGAGGTACATGAGAGGGAATCTCATGTTTACAAAGTAACTAAGGTTTTTTACAGACCACAGACATATTTTTGGTTATATGGATATCAAATATCCTAGTAGACCTCTTTACCATATGACTTGTCTCTGACGGGAGTGAAAGGACTCACGTGAGAGAGGGAGTAGCAGTGGTAAGAGGATTTTCCTTCATGACCTAGGTTTGACCTGGGTTTGATTAATAGTTAGTTCTAATTTATTTTTACTTGAAAGATGATATTAGTATCTCTTTTTGAATTGAACCTTCTGTGGCGCCTTCTGTGGCGCCTCTATGGAGTCTCCGCACTGCGCCTTCCGTGGCGCCTCCACACTGCGCCTTCTGTGGTACCTCTGTGGCGTCTCCGCACTGCACCTTCTGTGGCGCCTCTGTGGCGTCTCCGCACTGCACCTTCTGTGGCGCCTCCGCACTTCTGCAGCTGCGGCGCTCGAGAGATCATGCTTCACAGATTCGCTTTCCACTTCACTTTCATATAGATCGAGCTTTTGAAACAATAACCCAATATTTCAGATCTTAAGATATTCAACCCAAAAGCATACCTAAGCCAAATGATCTCCTTTG
>APFE031332288.1:0-16022 GCA_000404065.3 Pinus taeda
TGATTTTCCCAGATCGCACAGAGTCGCAGGGAAAAGAGCATACGCAGAAATGAAAGGTATAGATCCGGTAATAAAAAAAGGCTAAATAAACAGAACCCGAAATAACCAAAGAGAAAATAACAGTAAACTGAAGACAAACACTGTATACCTCCAGATCTTAAAAATGACGCAGATAGGGCTACCAGAAACCTTTTCGCGTGAAACGAAAGGGGTTCCTCACTGGAACAGATGCTCTGAACACAACAGAGCAGTCCTCTCGGCCCGAAAGCAGTCATAAACAGTAGATTTAGGAAACGACAGCCGCATGCACTTCTACCAGCTTCAGATTTGGATCACCAACGGACGCAGCCCTGAAATAGCTCTGATACGATGTAGGAATTTTCAGGGTAAGTTCCTCAGATAGAACACCAAAAGGACACCGCTCACAAACAGATCACAGATCAATACACCAGTATTTTGACGTGGTTAAAACCCTCAGAGAGGGAAACAGTCCACGGCCTGCCCCAACGTGGCTACTACAGGCAATTTATTAATAAAAGAATGAAAATTTACATAAGCTTCTCTCATGCACGGTTAACCTACAAATGACCCTCCATGCGCTTTAAATAGAATTCATGGACCAATCGGGTGTCAAGCCACGGATCAAGTGTCGGTAATACCGAGGAGAGAATGAACCGTCCGATCACTACATATCGTGACCATCGGATTGTAAGTTACAAAATGTACAACGGTAAAGAAACACACTTTACCTAACTCTAACCTAACTCTATACTAGACCAAGTTGAACTTAACTATTCCTATGTGTCAGAATATCCTGACAGCAGGCCTGGCTTGCATCAGGTGGTATTAGAGCAGGAATAGCTATGTTTGAAGATTCAAGTTTTTTTTAAGTTAAGTTAATTTCATGTGATGGATGAATGTTAGATTTTTGGAACTGATGAATATTGTAGCAGAGAGTGTAGTGCTAAAGGAGTCCAACAAGGGATTCTAAGTGAATGTGGCAGAACCTAAAGATTCAACAGAGGTTGAATAAATTTGCAGATGAGAGAAGCCTACAGGAGCAGTAGAGGATGTTCGAAAGGTTCCAGCAGAGGACCAATGATTACCAAAAGATAAGATTCAGAGGGAAGGATTGGTGAGCTAAGTGGCAGCAAAATAGATTGTTGTGGTAGAGGTTCATGCAACTCATAGGTGAGGAACTCATGGCGAAGGAGATGACTACTGAAAGTCATAAAGGAGAGAGTAGAGGTTCAAAAATTGGCCACAGTAGGAAAGAGAAGAAATATGCCAAGGCGAATGGCATAAGACAACAGTTGACTCAGGAATAGTATGAAAAAGAGAAAGTTGAGATAGCAGTTCATCTTGAGCTATTGATGGAGTTGTTACAGGAAAATGTGAAAGTCCAGAGACATGGTTTGCTGATGAGGAAGAGAGTGAAGTGGCAGAGGCTACAACAGAAAATATATTTACAGAAAAGCATGCAGTTAACGGGGGAGCTGAGGAAGCTTGAGCAGATGATGGATGTACAGTTGAGACGGGAAGAAATCAGAGCAGCTGAGGTGGAAGAGGAGGTTTCCATTGATGGAATAATGGAGGAAGCAGTCAAGACTGAAAATTCTTGTGATTTAAAAACTAATGAGTTGTGCATGTTTGCAAGTACAGAATAGGAAGATGAACAAGCTTTAGAATTTGTCAAAGAAGAGTTGAATCTGAAGGATGTTCAAATCGATGATGAGATAACAAGATCTCCGAAGGAGGTGAAGAAGAAGGAATCTAATAAGGATATTGATGGAGAGAAAGAAGGACCAATTGATGATGGGTCAAGCACTAAGGACGATATGGAAAATCGTGTAAAGTTTCCAAGTTCTACTCCTAAGGAAGTTTTTGAATTGTACAGGAAACTAGATCTCCATAGAAGAGAGTTGGAGAGACAGAGGACTTATGTGCAGGTTAATTTGCTGAAGAAGCAAGGGAATAGAGTTTTTATGAAGGACAATCATGAAGGAGAAGATGGTAGAAAAGTGAGACTAGCTGATAGTCTCATGGTGAATGCAAATTAGCATACCGATGTGATGATAGAGAAGTCAGAAAAGAACTCAAAGCAGTATACTGAAGTGTTGCCAGAGAAAGCTAAGGAGGAAGCCAGTGAAGATTTGTTGAGTCCTGAAGAAAATTTTGGAGCTGCTACAGTAGTACAAGATGAAGCTACAATATTTGAAGAACTTGATTTGATACCCAAAATCAATCAAGAGGATGATGGACAATTTCTGAAGATTGTCGAAGGGGAAGATGGTGTATATGCTGGAGTAAATTTGCAACATGTTGATGAAATGCTGGAATATTTGGTGGAGACATCTGAACGAGAGGAAAAAGTGGCAGACGAAATTGTAGGTGACAAGCAAAGGAATTTTGCAGAGGGATAGGAAGTTTGGGAGGCCGCAACATCCATAGTGATAGCTAGAGCAGCATGTGGGGCAACATTTATGGTGGCAGCTGAGACAACACTAGCAGGAGCAAAATCTATGGGGGCACTGATGCCTTATGTTTTTTATTCTAACAATTGTTTTGTGAGTACAGGTCTTATTGAAGAAGTTGGAGAAAATCTGTTAGACAAAGAAATTGAAATGATGTGGCGAATGATGATGAAGGAATCCTGGAAGAGACCAGCAGTAGTGAAACAAAAGGGAAACAGAAAAGGAAAGACAGTAGAAGATTGTGAAAGCCTAATCAGTGGAGAGATGCAGCATAAAGTGTGGAAACCTGGAGAAGGACATCAGAAGGAAGCAGTGGCAAGTGGAAAGTTGCAGCACAAGATATGGGATCTAGGCAAACATAGATCTGAACACAGGATCAGGAGATCATGAAATGTTTCTACCTTGGGAGTCTGATGCAGGAGCATTGAGCCCAAGAGAAATTATTGTAAATAATAGACATAGGGGGTCAAGCATTTCTAGAATTATTTTCCTAAGTTACAAGTCAGTTTAATATTTAGGAATTTAAGTGTGATTAATTAGATGTTTCCAAAGTAGATAAATGAAAACATAGAAACTAAGGCGAGCTTTTAGGCGTAAAATCAATGGATGTGGATCATTAAGGGATAAGGAGGCTTTTCTTGTTTTTAAAACAGGAAAAGGTTGAATAAAGCATCAAGAGAATTTTGTATGCATTGCATGTAGAGTTAGAGCTTTTAGTTGAGTGATTTTAGGATTTTTAGATCATGCTAAGTTTTATAAATTATGAAGCCTCAAAGCCATTGAGAATCAGAGAGTGTGAAAGAGTGAGGTTGAGAATAGGTTGAACAACCAAGGCTATAAGTCCTCTGGAAAATTGTAAGGTCCATGAATGTTGAAGTTCTGGCCACGAATAAAGTTTGTAAGTATTTGTTTATTAATATGATAAGTGTTGTTTTTAGAAATTGGGAGTTAATTTATGAAATTGGTTTCAATATCAATCAAACTGTGAAGGGCGCTTATAATACTTTGAATGTGTCATCAAGTCGACATGACTAGAGCTGGATATAGAAATTGATATAATAGAAATTGTATCAATTCTGTTTGAAGGGTAATACACAGTCTTTGACCGCATAGTAGTGAGGAGTTAAATGAACGGAACAGGTTATGTTTGACATTCAAATTAAAAAATTCAGTGATGATTTATGTTAAAAGCGCAGGGGCAACAGTACCTGGTTATGAATTCATGCTGTAGTATGTTAATTTGAATCGATGAATTGATGAGTGCATAGAGTTTTATTGTTTAACATTGAAGAATCAAACCAGCAAATCGACCAGCATTATGTCTCTCGTTCGATGAACTAAATTTTAGGCTTCAAAAGGAAATAGCTGACACGTAGAATATGCGTAAGCGGTGTTTGTATCCAGGAACATACACATCAGAAGCATATGGAGTTTGGAGCTGGGTCGGATGAAAATGTTTTTATTTGAATTGATGTCATAGTAGAAGAAATGACATGAACAGGATCGATCCACATAAAAGAATGATATGCGAGAAGGCGTTGTCCACAATCTGAAGGCACGATCCAGAGATTATTACAGGAAATCGAACAGGTAAGTTATATTGGTGATGAGTGCCTTATTTATGGAGATTTGTTGAAAACAATGAAATGTTTAAGATTTAAATCCAGAAGTAATGTGCTAGCAAACGTATGGAATTAAATTATATAAGTTGCCAAATTGAATATAATAGTAAGGGTGCACTCTTTAATTGAACCCAGCATATGAGAACGTAATTGTAATGGTGAGACCATTGAATGTTAATTGGATTGGGAATGAGAAAAGGTGCATGTAAAATTCAAGCTTTGGTTATTGGATTGAGTAGTGTTTGTTACACTTTTACATCAAGTAGAAATTGAGATTGTGTTGGGCTGAAAAGGAAATTCAAGTTGTTGAAATTACCAAAGATTGAAAGATAAAGTTGAGATTGCTGTGATAAAGTTGAGATTGTTGTGGGTCAAATTGTTTTAAATTGCAGGTTTTGATTGGGCCTTTATTGAAATGGAATTTGTCATGGACAAACTTATGGAGATCCTGGGTATTGCAGGCCTGGCTTGCATCACCAAATACCATAATTATAAAGAGGTATGGTAAACAAATAAATATAGAAGAGGTATAATAGGATTAGAAATCAACATCTAAAATCTCATAGATCCATATTAGATCAAAAATAACATGGGCCAAATGCCATAGTAAATAAAAGATGTATGTATGTCGAATAGATAAAACTAGAATTTGCACAACATGTTGCAAAGGAAACGTTGTAAGGCAGTGGTATAAGGAACGATAGTATAGAAGGAACAATAGTATAGAAGAAAGAAGTCAAAATTTTATGCAATTTTGTTCAAAGTGAAAATAAAGATCAAAGTGGAGGATTTATGAAAATGCTCTTCATTGAGATTCTAAAACCTTTACAGGTAAGTGATTTAAATCAAACATTTCATAACAAAGTAATCTGATATCACCTTAATTCATAATGCAATGGCTAATAGTTTTTTTTTCATTAGAAATTGGTCTAATTTTATAAGGAAATATCAATAGAAAGACTTTGGTAGTAAGGGGAACACTAATAGACTCCCTCAACATTTGTTACATGATGTTGTTAATTTAGTTATGTCCAAACTATAAATAATGGTATTATTTGTTGTCTCTTTGGACCATTGTATTTTATCTAACTCAATCATTTACATAGCCTCAAATAGGTGCCCATCATTCACTTTTAGTTGAGTAATTTTAGGATTTTTAGATCATGCTAAGTTTTATAAATTATGAAGGCTCAAAGGCATTGAGAATCAGAGAGTGTGAAAGAGTGAGTTTGAGAATAGGTTGAACAGCCAAGGCTGTAAGTCCTCTGGCAAATTGTAAGGACCATGAACGTTGAAGATCTGGCCACGAAGAAAGTTTGTAAGTATTTGTTTATTAATATGATAGGTGTGGTTTTTAGAAATTGGAAGTTAATTTTTGAAATTGGTTTCAATATCAATCAAACCGTGAAGGGCGCTTATAATACTTTGAATGTGTCATCAAGTCGACATGACTAGTGCTGGATATAGAAATCGATATAATAGAAATTGTATCGATTTTGTTTGAAGGGTAATACACAGTCTTTGACCGCGTAGTAGTGAGGAGTTAAATCAATGGAACGGGTTATGTTTGACATTCAAATTAACAAATTCAGTGATGATTTATGTTAAAAGCGTAGGGGAAACAGTACCTCGTTATGAATTCATGTTGTAGAAGTTTTTATGTTAATTTGAATCGATGAATTGATGAGCACAGAGAGTTTTATTGTTTAACAATGAAGAATCAAACCAGCAAATCAACTAGCATTATGTCTCTGGTTCGATGAACTAAATTTTAGTCTTCAAAAGGAAATAGCTGACACGTAGAATATGCGTAAGCGACATTTATCTAGGAACATATGCAGCAGAAGCATATGGAGTTTGGAGTTGGGTCGGATGGAAATCTTTTTATTTGAATAGATGTCACAGCTGAAGAAATGACATGAATAGGACCGATCCACATAAATGGATGATATGCCAGAAGGCGTTGTCGACAATCTGAAGGCGTGATCCAGAGATTATTACAGGAAATCGAACAGGTAAGTTATATTGGTGATGGGTGCATTATTTATGGAGATTTGTTGAAAACAGTGAAATGTTTAAGATTTAAATCCAGAAGTAATGTGTTGGCAAACGTATGGAATTAAATTATATAAGTTGCCAAATTAAATATAACAGTAAGGGCGCACTCTTTAATTGAACCCAGCATATGAGAACGTAATTTTAATGGTGAGACCTTTGAATGTTAATTGGATTGGGAATGAGAAAAGGTGCGTGTAAAATTCAAGCTTTGGTTATTGGATTGAGTAGTGTTTGTTACACTTTTACATCAAGTAGAAATTGAGATTGTATTGGGTTGAAAAGGAAATTCGCGTTTTTGAAATTGCCAGCGATTGAAAGATAAAGTTGAGATTGCTGTGGGTCAAATTGTTTTAAATTGGAGGTTTTGATTGGGCATTTATTGAAATGGAATTTGTCATGGAAAAACTTATGGAGATGCTGGGTATTGCAAGCCTGGCTTGCATCAGGTGGTATTAGAGCAGGAATACCTCTGTTTGACGATTCAAGTTTTTTTTTTAAGTTAAGTTAATTTCATGTGTTGGATGAATGTTAGATTTTTGGAACTGATGAATATTGTAGCAGAGACTGCAGTGATAAAGGAATCCAGCAAGGGATTCTAAGTGAATATGGCAGAACCTAAAGATTCAACAAAGGTTGAATAAAGTTGCAGATGAGAGAAGCCTATAGGAGCAGTACAAGATGCTCGAAAGGTTCCAACAGAGGACAAATGATTACCAAAAGACCAGAACCGGAGGGAAGGATTAGTGATGTAAGTGGCAGCAAAATAGTTTGTTGTGGTAGAGGCTTCATGCAACTCATAGGTGAGGAACTCATGGCAAAGGAGATGACTACTGAAAGTCATAAAAGAGAGAGCAGAGGTTTAGAAAGAGGCCACAGTAGAAAAGAGAAGAAATATGCCAAGGCGAATGGCATAAGGCAGTAGTTGACTTAGGAAGAGTATGAAAAATAGTAAGCTGAGATAGCAGCTCATCTTGAGCTATTGATGGAGTTGTTACGGGAAAATTTGAAAGACCAGAGACATGGTTTTCTGATGTGGAAGAGAGTGAAGTGGCAGAGGCTACAACAGAAAATACATTTACAGATAAGCATGCAGTTAATAGGGGAGCCGAGGAAGCTTGAGTAGATGATGGATGTACAGTTGAGATGGGAAGAACTCAGAGCAACTGAGTTGGAAGAGGAGGTTTCCATTGATGAAATAATGGAGGAAGCAGTCAAGACTAAAAAGTCTTTGGATTTAAAAACTAATGAGTTGTGCATGTTTGCAGGTACAGAACAGTGAGATGAACAAGCTTTAGAATTTGTCCAAGAAGAGTTGAATCTAAAGGTTGTTCAAATCTATGATGAGATAACAAGATCTCTGAAGGAGGTGAAGAAGAAGGAATCTAATAACGATATTGATGCAGAGAAAGAAGGACCAACTGATGATGGGTCAAGCACTAAGGACGATATGGAAAATCATGTAAAATTTCCAAGTTATACTCCTAAGGAAGTTGTTGAATTGTATAGAAAACTAGATCTCGAGAGAAGGGAGTTGGAGAGGTAGAGGACTTATGTGTAGGTTAATTTGCTGAAGAAGCAAGGGAATAAAGTTTTTATGAAGGACAATCATGAAGGAGAAGATGGTAGAAAAGTGAGACTAGCTGACAGTCTCATGGTGAATGAAAATGAGCATACTGATGTGATGATAGAGAAGTCGGAAAAGAACTCAAAGCAGTATACTGAAGTGTTGCCAGAGAAAGCTAAGGAGGAAGCCAATGAAGATTTGCTGAGTCCTGAAGAAAATTTTGGAGCTGCTACAATAGTACAAGATGAAGCTACAGTATTTGAAGAACTTGATTTGATTCCCAAAATCAATCAATAGGATGATGGACAATTTCTGAAGATTGTCCAAGGGGAAGATGGAGTATATGCTGGAGTTAATTTGCAGCATGTTGATGAAATCCTGAAATATTTGTTGGAGACATCTGAACCAGAGGAAAAAGTTGCAGATGAAATTCCAGGTGACAAGCAAAGGAATGTTGCAGAGGGACAGGAGGTTTGGGAGGCCACAACATCCATAGTGACAGCTAGAGCAACATGTGGGGCGACATTTATGGTGGCAACTGAGACAACACTAGTAGTAACAAAATCTATGGGGGCACTGATGCCTTATGTTTTTTATTCTAACAATTGTTTTGTGAGTACAGGTCTTAATGAAGAAGTTGGAGAAAATCTGTTAGACAAAGAAATTGAAATGCTGTGGCGGATGATGATGAAGGAATCCTGGAAGAGACCAGCAGTAGTGAAACAAAAGGGAAGCAGGAAAGGAAAGACAGTAGAAGATTGTGAAAGCCTAGTCAGTGGAGAGATGCAGCATAAAGTGTGGAAACCTGGAGAAGAACATCAGAAGGAAGCAGTGGCAAGTGGAAAGTTGCAGCACAAGATATGGGATCCAGGCAAACATAGATCTGAACACATGATGAGGAGATCATGAAATTTTTCTACCTTGGGAGTCTGATGTAGGAGCATTCAACCCAAGAGAAATTATTGTAAATAATAGACATAGGGGGTCAAGCATTTCTAGAATTATTTTCCTAAGTTACAAGTCAGTTTAATATTGAGGCCTTTAAGTGTGATTAATTAGATGTTTCCAAAGTAAATAAATGAAAATATAGAAACTAATGCGAGCTTTCAGGCGTAAAAGCAATGGATGTGGATCATTAAGGGATAAGGAGGCTTTTCTTGTTTTTAAAAGAGGAAAAGATTGAATAAAGCATCAAGAGACTTTTGTATGCATTGCATGTAGAGTTAGAGATTTTAGTTGAGTGATTTTAGGATTTTTAGATCATGCTAAGTTTTATAAATTATGAAGCCTCAAAGACATTGAGAATCAGAGAGTGTGAAAGAGTGAGGTTGAGAATAGGTTGAACAGGCAAGGCAAATTGTAAGGGCCATGAATGTTGAGCCATGAATGTTGAAGATCTCGCCACGAAGAAAGTTTGTAAGTATTTGTTTATTAATATGATAAGTGTGGTTTTTAGAAATTGGAAGTTAATTTCTGAAATTGGTTTCAATATCAATCAAACTGTGAAGGGCACTTATAATACTTTGAATGTGTCATCAAGTCGACATGACTAGAGCTGGATATAGAAATCAATATAATAGAAATTTTATCGATTCTTTTTGAAGGGTAATACACAGTCTTTGACCGCGTAGTAGTGAGGAGTTAAATCAATGGAACGGGTTATGTTTGACATTCAAATTAACAAATTCAGTGATGATTTATGTTAAAAGCGCAGGGGCAACAGTACGTGGTTATGAATTCGTGATGTAGTATGTTAATTTGAATCGATGAATTGATGAGCGCATAGAGTTTTATTGTTTATCATTGAAGAATCAAACCAAAAAATCGACCAGAATTATGTCTCTGGTTCGATGAACTAAATTTTAGGCTTCAAAAGGAAATAGATTACACGTAGAATATGCGTAAGCGGCGTTTGTATCCAGGAACATACACAGCAGAAGCATATGGAGTTTGGAGCTAGGTCGGATGGAAATGTTTTTATTTGAATTGATGTCAAAGAAATGACATGAACAGGATCGATCCACATAAATGAATGATATGCCAGAAGGCGCTGTCCACAATCTGAAGTCGCGATCAGAGATTATTACAGGAAATCGAACAGGTAAGTTATATTGGTGATGGGTGCATTCTTTATGGAGATTTGTTGAAAACACTGACATATTTAAGATTTCAATCCAGAAGTTATGTGTTGGCAAACATATGTAATTAGATTGTATAAGTTGCCAAATTGAATATAACAGTAAGGGCGCACTCTTTAATTGAACCCAACATATGAGAATGTAATTGTAATGGTGAGACCATTGAATGTTAATTGGATTGGGAATGAGAAAAGGTGCATGTAAGATTCAAGCTTTGGTTGTTGGATTGAGTAGTGTTTGTTACACTTTTACATCAAGTAGAAATTGAGATTGTGTTGGGTTGAAAAGGAAATTCAAGTTGTTGAAATTGCGAGCGATTGAAAGATAAAGTTGAGATTGTTGTGGGTCAAATTGTTTTAAATTGGAGGTTTTGATTGGGCATTTATTGAAATGGAATTTGTCATGGACAAACTTATGGAGATCCTGGGTATTCGAGGCCTCGCTTGCATCAACAAATAACATAATTATAAAGAGGTATGATAAATAAATAAATATACAAGAGGTATAATAGGATTAGAAATCAACATCTAAAATCTCATAGATCCATATTAGATCAAAAATAACATGGGCCAAATGCCATAGTAAATAAAAGAGGTATGTATGTCAAATAGATAAAACTAGCATTTGCACAACATGTTGCAAAGGAAACGCCGTAAGGCAGTGGTATAAGGAACAATACTATAGAAGGAACAATAGTATAGAAGAAAGAAGTCAAAATTTTATGCAATTTTGTTCAAAGTGAAAATAAAGATCAAAGTGGATGATTTATGAAAATGCTCTTCATTAAGATTATGAAACAATAGTATAGAAGGAACAATAGTATAGAAGAAAGAAGTCAAAATTTTATGCAATTTTGTTCAAAGTGAAAATAAAGATCAAAGTGGAGGATTTATGAAAATGCTCTTCATTAAGATTCTGAAACCTTTACAGGTAAGTGATTTAAATCAAACATTTCATAACAAAGTAATCTGATATCACCTTAATTCATAATGCAATGGCTAATAGTTTTTTTCTCATTAGAAATTGGTCTAATTTTATAAGGAAATATCAATAGAAAGACTTTAGCAGTAAGGGGAACACTAATAAACTCCGTCAACATTTGTTACATGATGTTGTTAATTTAGTTATGTCCAAACTATAAATAATGGTATTATTTGTTGTCTCTTTGGACAATTGTATTTGATCTAACTCAATCATTTACATAGCCTCAACTAGGTGCCCACCATTCACTTTCCATAATGACTCCATGTCTTCAAATGCATTTCATAATTTTGGTATAATATATGTTTGGTGGAAAACCAATATATTTCACTTTGTAGAAAGGAGTGAACATTGCTTGGGGTAAAATTGTATTGCTCTTACCATGTGATGATCTCATCTAAACCTTGAATCTTTCTCGCCACTTATGAAATCCTTCATTCTAAATGTTTTTTGACCATGATGATATTTTCATCATTCTAAAGTAATGGATGACCACAAAAAATCAAATAACAAGTATAGAATACCAATTAATTATATGTTATTAATGACGAACTAGGACAGGGAGGATGGGTGTGATGTGCATGAGTATTTTTCACGGTCTCTGTTCGAAATGGGTAAATGTGCACGAGTATTTTTTGTGGCCTCTGTTGGAAAATTGAGAGTGGGCAATGGGGTACACTTAGAGATTTCGGCTCTATTTTTTTTATTACAACCATAATCTCGTTGGATGGTTCAAATGTTTTCTGTAGTGAAAGAGGTTTCTATCCAATGCTTCAAATGTTTTAGGCAATGAAAGAGCTAATGCTGGTTGCAAACCAGTGAATTTTATTTTGGATTATCCCTTATGTTCCCATGATTTGAAACATGTTTTTGAATAATATTTCAATAATATATTATACGATAGTACTAAAGTATTATCCCTTATGTTCCCATGATTTGAAACATGTTTTTGGATAATATTTCAATAACATATTATATGATAATACTAAAGTAACATTAATATCTGCTTTATATATTATTTGAATAATATATTAACACAATATTGAAGTCAAATATATAATATATTTGTCTTATGTTTTGAAATTTTAAATTTATGTAGAGTACAGTTTTGAAATTTTAAATTCATGTAGAGTATCGTAATATTAGAATTTGGGTGTAGATTATTTGGAAATAAAGTTGACAAAGTAATTGTTTTCAAGTTATTAATTGAAAATTTTGATTAAATTTTATATAATGAAAATCAATTTGCAATTATAATATTACTGATTATAGTGGTTAACAAAAAGTTGATAAAAAAAGCCCACAAAATCCCAAGGAATTCTTATTCAATTTCCATCCCAATTATGATATTAGTATATATAAAATAGATTTTTACTTCTTTCTAAATCTACATTCCATTTTTAGATACCATAATCTAAATTTATGATTAAGAACTATTTCAACAAAAAAAAATTGATAAACGAAACCCACAAGACCCAATTATGACATTCATATACATGAAAGACGTTTTTACATGTTAGTAAATCTACATTCCATTTTTAGATATCATGATCTAAATTTATGAGGGGGAACTTTTTATTTTGGCTCAGATTCCTTTAATTATTTAATATTAGAGGTATTTTGAGCAAATTCCAATATGATTTATCCTTATATTGTCAAATCAATATGCTGACGTTTATACACGAAATAAAAGTTACCATGAAAATAGCTCTTATGAGCGTTGAAAACGTTGTTCCTCGGGCTGGTGATTTGTTCTTACACGATCAAGTCACTGTGGCTGCTTTCTTGATCTTTTTTATCAACGTCAGGGCATAGACATTCCGATCGTGTTACGGGCACAACATGTTAAGCAAAAATCAAAACTTGTACATTCAGTTTAAGGATTGCCGATTTCCCAGTAGCTTTGTGCGTTTATGCAAAGATTCAAAGTTCAATAAAAAAATACTCACTCCACCAATTCATCGTTATGCAAAGATTCAAAGTTCAATAAAAAAAATACTCACTCAACCAATTCATCGTTAAAATTGCACTATTGGGTATCATAAATTTCTGTTCAATATTTTTATTGCACTGAATCTACCCATGAATTCAAATGCAGAAATACTGCCCGAAGAAGGGCCAGTAAGATGATCAACATAGTTGGTGAAGCGAACCGAGTTTACAAGCAGCTTAATTGTTTCATTGCACATACTACTATACTTGATTTCATCACCCACTTCAACTTGTTCATTCAGACATATGTGGTCCTATGGAGACTAAGGGTTTGGGTAAGTCATCATATTTCATCATTTTTATTGATGATTACTCACGAAATTGTTGGGTATATTTTTTGAAGGCCAAAAGTGAAGCCCTAGATACATTCAATAAGTTCAAAGCCCTTGTAGAAAATGAGAGAGGATGCAAGATCAAATGTTTGCAGAGTGACCGTGGAGGAGAATTCTACTCAAAAGATTTCCAAAATTATTGTGAGGCAGCATACTACAACATACATACACACCTGTTAATGCCTCGAAAATCGCTGCAACAACATTGGGGAAACCACCCGGTCCGGACCTTAGTGCAGCTCCTTTTCCGTTTGGGGTAGTGGCTCCGACTGGGGATAATGGGACCAATTTCCCAAAAATAGATAAAATGGGATGAGTGAATGATTTATAGATAACAACTAGCGATGTTGACAGAAATATAAATAAGTGAAACTATCCCGGGAATCTATTGAGCTCTAAAGTGCACCGCTTGATGTTCTATGTCTAAAAGACAAGCATATAGATGACTGTATCTTCACAACATAGATATTAAATCATTTGAGATTGCTGTGCTTAAATAGTTAAGCAGAGCGATTAGAGCGAAATTACTACACTTTATACATCTATATCATTATCATACACATGATTTAAAAGCAAAGGCACATCACTAAACACCCAATAGTGAAATGAATAAGATCTTCTATTATAGCGCATGCATATAATCAACGATAGCAAGAATAATTACATAACAATTCACATAAACAGAATGACTTCAAACACAAATAGAAATACCATATGAGCTGCTTGACACTCCCAGATATCAATAAGTATGTGTAGTTCTTTCCTTAACGCATAAACATTCTTCAATCAACGACAACAGCGCACAATTGTATAAAGATATTCCTTCATTAAAGTAAGAACAACTGGTCGAGTTTCATAAAAGAATATGGGCTGAAGCACAGTAGTGCAAACTTCACTCTCTTAAGTCTCTTACAAAATTTTATGACCCTTTCTAAAAACATGAAAGGGTCTATAAATACAATACTAATCTAAATATCTATTAAACAGAAATGCTACTAAACTGATATCAATAACTTTTTGTTCCTATTTTGGCTTAGCGATCTGGCGAGCTGGAGGGTGATTCATTGAGTCGGCTGCTTTCCTTTGAATCTGAGCTGATTAATTGCAAGAATTGGCTCAATTTCCAGAGGTTTGTTGAGGCGCGAACTGAGCTGGGCAGCATAGGTGGCATCTTGAATGTCGGGAATCATACACTCAATGGCATCTGTTAAACATTTCAAGGCGGCTCTTTGTGTATGAGGCTTAACTAGGAAGTGCCAATATGCTTCCATGTTTAAACTATTAATCCCGGCGATTAATCTTCCTCTTTCTTCTAGCTCAGGATAACATGATTGCTCCAATGCATTTGTTGTTGTAATCTTTCCTGGTGTACAGTGGGAAATCATATTTGCTAAGTAGAGAGTGTTGTTAACTAAATCAACTAAATTGCTAGAAGTTGATCTACATCTTGAAGTTGTTCTCTCTGCTTTCAACACCTGAGTGTGCCATTCTGTGAAAGTATATCTTTATGAACTTCAAGTATCCTGGGCAAATTAGCTGTTTTTCCCGAATTCGAATCTTGCCATTCAAGATGTGTAGTAATAGCCTCATCGGCTTGGTTTAAATCATCCCTAGCTTTCTCTACCTGCTCATTTATGGATGTAGTTAATTCGCATAGTGGCTCCGCTTGAGCGATCTGTTGACATAAGAGTTTGATTTGAGATATTAGCGCATTCTTTATCAATGACGCTTCTTTTCTGAACTCTGTCACCTGCGAAGCTCCTTTTATCTTTTCTAGCTACGATGTCATTTGAGCGATTTGCTCATCCTTGGTCTTCACCATTTGCTCGTTCGCTGTTTTCAACTTTTCCAATGCCTCCGTTAATTCATTCTATTTCTCGATCGCAGCCTGGTCGATCCTTTGCTTCTCTGCTTCCAATTACTGGGCCAATTGATTATTCATTTGTTGTTGAGCCAACAACTATTCTTTTGCTTGCGCTGCCTTCTGTTGTTGTGTCGCTAACTGCTCCTCTGCTTGCGCTGCCCTCTGTTTTGTCTTGGCCAATTTTGTCTGTAATGTGGAGATTTCTTGGTCCTTGTTCTTTAATAAGAGGCTTACCTCTGATGCTTTGTCAATTGTTGCTGCCAAATAGGCTCCAGCATACTGTGACAATTTGGTTAGATCATCGGAGGGATCCAGTTTCTCCTTCCATACTACATTACCCGTGACCGTTTGCTCTAGAAAGATAGAAGGTTGATCAAGCCTTTCTCTTTTTCTTGATCGCTTTACCACTGCCCTATGCCTCGGGTTGTAGAAAACATCCAATGGAGGAATATCTTCTACTTGTAGAATGATTTGATCGCTGGGATCTTTCATAATTATCTCAATATCTTTAGATTTAGGTGGGTCGTTGGTTCCACTTAGAACCTGAGATGAAGTATCATTTTGCACATCGCTGGTCTTAGGAGTGTCTGTACTTTTTGAGCCTCTTCCTCCACTGATGATAGAATCAAACTGCTGCCATTCCTGGAGCAATTTGGGGTCTGTGGTAGTATCTACATTGGCGTCAGTGGTGGTCTATTACCTTTTCTCAGTTGGAGGCTCTTTCTGTACTTGTTCCTGTTTTTTCTTCTGCTGCTCTGCCTGTTCCCTTCGCTGTTTATCCTCATGCTCTTTCTTTAACCGTTCTTCCTGTTCCTTCTTCTACTTTTCCTCTTGGTCTTTCCTCTGTTGTTCCTCCTGCTCCTTATTATGATCTTTTGTTATAGCAGGAGGTTCCTTTGTCTGTTACTGACCAGGCTCGCTTGATGATGCCGCTGGGGTTGTTGCTAATAAATCTAGAGGCAGAGTTTGCAACCTCTGCTCTCTAAGTTTATTAAAC